>BQNB010014337.1:40872-68649 GCA_026074375.1 Tanacetum coccineum
CATATATGGATGATTTTGGTTTTCATATTTGTGTGGAAATTATGACTAATTCGACTTTGTACATTAGTTCAAATTCAGCACCAGGGACTCCAATTCTTGACCACTTGTTTGAAGTCCTAATAACATATATAAAGTGTTTGTTAACAATACATTACAATACGGGGTACCATTGTAACACCAGAACTGCTAAAACGCAATAATAAGTAATACCAAACACCCCGTACACAAAATCCTACACGAACTCGCTGAGCGAATAGATTTGATTATCAATAAAAAACCATTTATCAAGCTATATGATCATAAATTACTACAATATACCTCCTTTTAACATAAAGAAGCAGGTGAATAGCATTCAAAACCTTCAACAAACATTTATAACATCATAAACTAACAAAATGAAAGCAAAATTCAAAACAACCAAATATACCACCAATAACTCAAACTTCAATCAGAGCTTGAAAGTTTGAATCTTTACTATCTCCCAAAGCACCTTCATCAATCAATTTCACAGACTCCGCAACATAACTCTTTACAGCATGCTTCAAATCATCAAACTCGTCACACCTTTTAAAAAAACCATCCATCAATTTCTTCAACTAAAACATACTCCAATTCATCACACAACGGCCTATAGGAATCGCATTTTCAAGGCTGCAAACTATCACGAATTAGATTATCATCACAATCCTAGACCTTTTTCAAATCCCTCCCCAACCCTGACAAATCCTTAACAAATCTCCCGTCACATTCCTTACACGAATCCCTATACAACTTATGACTGATCACCCCTTTTTTATCTAGCTTTTCCAATACTAAAGACGCGTACTCCTCAATTCCAGCCGTAAAAACCACAATCTCAAAACCACTCACACTCAAAAACTCAAGAAACTCATCCACAAACGGACGCTTCACCACATAAAAAGTCACCCTTTCACCATCAAGCAATGGTCGAACCACAAAATCGTAACCTCCGGGTGGCGGTAACCCATTAGCCGGGACAGATGGAAATAGTGTCTCATCAAGGATCAAAGATAACCCACTGTTTTCAAATCCGGCGGCTTTTCAATGGCGGATTGGATTACTATTTCCTGAAATAAGCGACCTTCGTACAGATACAACAATTATTATATTTTTCGTACTTTTTTTTTTAGTATTTAACCTTTTTTCTTAGAGGATTTATTCTTAGGAGTATCGATACGGACAAGTTTTGAAAAGATTTAACTAGGACGACGGGTGGAACACAGTATAAATGGATTATTAATCGAGGAAACTACAACTGAGGCGGTTTTTGGAAATGGGGGTTTTTTGTGGCGGGCGAAGATTGCGAGCCGTTGTTGGCTGGGAGATTGGTTTTGGTTTTCTTTGTGATTTTGGATACCATTTTTGGGTGTGTTTTTTGTTTGTGCATTGAACATTTTGGGAAAATGAGGGTTTAAGGGTGATTTGATAATTAGGTTCTCGGTGTAATGGTTATAGAAGGTTCAGGTTTGGAACGAGGTAATGGGGTTTTTGATTTTTTTTTTTATGGAGTGAAAGGAGTAAGTGGTACAGCTGGATATTAGTTTTGGACATTTGATTGTGTTTGGCGGGATATAATGGCAATTGAAATGTTTTGTCACCGTATGTGTAAAAAAAGAAATGCTAAAACCTCGAAAAAATTGTGTCATAAAGTTAATGACATTCTTAAAAATTTTGACTTCTCTCTCTTATATGTATTCACAAGTATATTTGACATGTGATTTTGTGGATAATTTTTTATAAAACTTTTGTGGTTGTAGCATTCCTCATGTAAAAATAACATGTTTTTTAAAAAAGTGGACTTGGCCGAATTTGATTCACGTTTCAACCAATTTGATTGATGGTTTCACCGACGTTTTTCATAAACGGGTTTCCTTATGACTAAGTTAGTTCTCGGACTCTCGGTTCAACCAATTATGTGAACCCGAGATTTATAACGATGAAAATAACGACTCCATATCTTTTAAGTTTTGTTTACAATAATGTTTTGATTATGTCAAACATATTGTTTCTTTGTAAGTTTGAACAAATTAGTCGTTTAATTTTTTTATATCGTCTCTAACTAAAAATTAGTGTAACAAAAAATACAAATTACATTACGTGTACTGGTTAAAATTGTCATCATGAATAATTTAAATTATAATAGTTGTTTAAAGGCAATTTAAATTATAATAGTTACATCTTTTTTAAATGGATCAATTTCATATTTCCCTAAACTAAATATAAAAATGCAATATTAAGCGAAAAACAAGTTATAATTTTTTTTTTTGAAAAGCAAAGCATTTCATTAAGCGAACAAAATAGAAAATCCAAAACAACTACAGCCATCAAGATGGAGGCTACAAAGAAAAGAAAATAAAGTAAGAACTAAAAACAGAAAGAAAAGAGAATAGCCTAAGACGGCAACCACCGAAGATAAACCACCTCATGTTGTTAAATTAGCAGTATCATCATACATGCCCCTAGGCCTATTCACCCAAGACTTCCAGTTGGGAATGACGCTCTTTTTTGACCACCTATTAGAAATCCACAACAGTGAATTGGCTTGAATCATAGAAAAAAAATCCGCGCCTTACTCTTTATATTTAGATTCAATGGTGAAATGAGCCACCTTGTTTCTCCATTTCCACACACTCCAAAGAGTAACAAGACAAACTCCTTGAAGTATATTTTGAAGACGAGGAGGAAGAAGTTTCACGAAACTACCCGCAATTACCTCTTTAACAGACATGTTATGTATCACCGTAGAGACCCCCACCAGCTAAGACATTTGAACCAAACCAACTTCACTTTTGAACAATAAAGAAAAAGGTGGTTAACTGACTCGGGAGCATCATTGCATAAAGGGCAAAGAACGGAGGGAATGTCTAAGCCCCGATCATCCAGATTCGTTAACAGAGGTAACCTATTGAGAGTCAATCTCCAAACAAAAATGTTAATCTTCCTAGGTATTAAAGGGTTCCATTGGTGAGTTTTACCCAGATTGTTTTCCCCTAGGGTGATGTCATCAATCATCTTGGACAAATGCTTCACTATGAAAGCATTTCCAGAATTCGGCAGCCAATCCCACCCATCACTATAACCATCACGAAGAGATATGTCACAAATCCAACGAATCTAACCATGACAATCAGATGATTGCTCTTGAACGAGGGGGGGACACGCCATTCCACAAGCATCTCCACCGTTGTTTCCACACGCGCACCCAATCGGGGGAATTTTTCTCGAAGAGAACAATTCTTGTTAGACTCTGGTGCTTTAAGCGAGGAAAAACGTTCCATAAGAATCGGGCCAGCGTCTAGCCATCTTTCCTTCTAGAATAGAATACTTTCACCATTTCCAACTTTTCTAATAAACAAGCTATTTAACGGAATTCCCATGTTGTTAATTAATGACCTCGCGCTCAAAATGCTAGCCCATACCACTTTTTTACAACCCCTTCCCTCATTTGATAAAAACCCTCCGGCGTGACCGTATAAATTGCTAATAACTTTACGCGAAAGAGCATCACATTCGGTGTAATAACGGCATCTACACTTGGCAGAAGACTAAGTTTTTGGCGTGTATACTACCAACACCAAGGCCACCTTTATCAAAGCTGGCAAAGATTAATTTCCACTTAACCCAAACGATACCCTTTTCACCCTCTTTGAAGTCCCATAAAACGATAATGAATTTTTTTCAACGAGTTGATTACTTCTTTTGGCGCTCTAAATAGCGATAAGTAGTAGGTAGGGAGACTGCCTAGAACCACCTTAGAGAGAGTTAAACGACCGCCAAAAGACATATTCTTTGCTTTCCAAGAAGAAAGACGTTTGTTAAACCTATCTATAATATCCGACCAACTAGTTACCTTTGACATATCACGTCCAACTGGTAAACCAAGATGAATGAATAGAAGTGAGCCAAACTTACAGTTGGAGCTCGAAGCAACATTTTTAACCTCTTCTATATTAACACCAACTCCAAAAATGCTACTTTTAGAAAGATTGACACCAAGGCCCGAGACATCTCGAAAGCTATTAAGAATTGAAATAAGATTTTTCACATTCCTCCTTAGCCATTCTCCAAAAATTAAAGCGTCATCTGCGTATTGCAAAAGAGAGAGATTGGTTTCTTCATCTTTTAGTTTTAACCCTTTGAAAATCCCTTTATTACATGACTCCAATATGATAACTTGAAGTGCCTCCGCGACAATTAAGAAGAGAAAATTCCCCTTGTCTCAAACCCCTTTCCATACAAAATTCATTAGTTGGAGACCTATTAACAAGAACTGAGATCGTAGCCGAAGAAAGACACCCTCGAATCCACTTACACCATTTTGATCCAAAGCCAATTTGCTCCATAATATTAAGAATAAAATTCCAATTGACGCTGTCAAAAGCCTTCTCAAAATCTACTTTTAACAACAAGAGCTTTTTATTCACCTTCTTAACATAATTAAAAATTTCATATGCTATAAGGGCACCATCTAAAATTTGACGACCCAAAAGAAAAGCTGTTTGGTTGGGCCAAATAACTTTGTGAATCACACAAGCAAGCCGTGAGGCTAAAATCTTGGAAATCACTTTATAAATACAACCAATAAGGCTAAATGGCCTATAATCAGAAATGTCAATGGGATCCACACACTTGGGCACTAAGGCGATAAAAGATGGGTTACATCCCTTTGCAAGCCGACCCGACTTTTCAAATTGTTTAACACAGTTAAAAAAATCATGCTAAAAAATATCCCAGTACCTTTTAATAAAATTAAAGTTTAATCCGTCGGGGCCAGGGGCTTTGGATCTTGAGCAATTCCATATGGCTGCTTTAACTTCTGGTAAGGAGAACTCGGCTTTAAGCAAACACACATCGTCAAACTCAAGCTGACGAAACAAAAGGCTGCTAAACACCACCCGATTAGGAATAGGCTCCTTAAACCGGGTAGAGAAATGGCGAAATGCTGCTTGCTTGATAATAGATGGATCTATAGACCAAATACCATTCCACATGAGACCCATAATATTATTTCTCCTGTAGTTCTTGTTTATATAATTGTGAAAAAAGCGCGAGTTTTCATCCCCCTCTATTGCCCAATTAATTCTCGATTTCTGAACCAGCATGTTTCTCTCCATTTGATCAATCTGAATAAGTTCCATTCTATCTTCATCTCGATTAGTAATGTCAAACTCCGTTAATAAGCCATTTTCTTCTTTCTCGTCCCAATCTTTGATTCGATCACATATTTCCTTTTTATTGCGAGATTGATCAACATGCTTCTTATGACTCCAGTCCTTAATGTCGGCTCTTAATTTTTTAATTTTATTCTTAAGAACAACATCCCAGACTTCTCTGTACGACTCTGTACTCCATGAGTATGTAACCACTGAATCGAAATCATTTAGGCCCATCCAAGTATCAAAAAATTTGAACGACTTAGGGCCAAAATCCGATGGACCAACAGAAAGGAGTAGATGGTTGTGATCTGAAATTATGATATCCAATGCGACTACGTTTGCCGTTGGCCAAATGTTAAAAAAGTTTGTACATGCAAGAAACCGATCAAGCTTACTCATTTTAGAACCTGACCTGTTGAACCACATATATTTTTGGCCACCTAACTGAATGTCATGAAGACCAGACCTTGCAATAAAGTCGTTGAAACTTGAAGCTTCCTTCTCATCAATTTAGAACCCGCCCTTTCTTCTTTGCTTCTAACAACATTAAAATCGCCCATCAAAAGCCAGATGCCATCACGAGAAGACATAATAGAGAGGAGATCATACCAGAGGGCCTCTTTCTGTTGAGATAATTGAGGCCCATATATATTAATAATAAAGATATAGCCATCGTTTCCACATCATTTACCATAAACACCACTAAAGTGTGAACCAGTTATTGTGTCAGTCTTTGCAAAAGAATTATTTTTCCACACAAGTAGAGTACCACTAGAAGCACCAGCAGAAGGACCATGAAAATAATCAACATCAATACCCCATATACTCTGTATGAAGGCAAAACCTACATCCTTCATTTTTGACTCTTGTATACCTACAAGATCCAAGTTATGTCTTTTGAAATAATCACGCAGCCAGTTATGTTTATATTCAGCACCCAATCCACAAACATTAATGGACATTATCCTCATTTGCACTTAAACAACACCATATCAGATAAGCCCTTACGGGAAAAGCTTCTTTAGGGGCTCCTCATTGAGATTATGGGTGTGGTTGATTACCTTAATTTCGAGTGTTTCACGGATTTTATTGTCACGCATTTCTTTAAAGGAACCACCATTAACATCACTGCTAACTCTGGTAGACATAGATGAGTCGCTTTTTGTGGTAAAAGATATTTTACTCTTAACCTTTTGCACCCCTTTCTTTGTCGCGCCATATTTAGCTCTTTCTCTCATGAGATGATAACTTAGTTTACCACCGACACAATTACTCACAGAATCAAAAGTAGGTGGTTGATACCTTTTCTTTGGTGTTAGTGGAAGGTTCTTGGGTTGCTGGGATGGGAATGTGTATTGGAAATATAGCCTATACCCAATTTTTTTTCAACATGCCCATTATCCGTATGGACATTATAAGGAAGAGACGACCCAATAATTGGACATATTTGACCAATATTTAACCCATTATTCGGAACTAATGGCCCATTATCTGTGCTAGGCCCATTAACATCTACGGTCCCATCAACAACCATATTATATTGTACATCATGCATTATAAACTTATATTTTGGGTAAAGATAACATTTTGATGTTTGTATTGGGTAAATATGTAAATCCCTTTTAAAATTGTGTTTTCTTTTCAGCGAACAAACGTTTTAAGATGGAGAAGCTAATTTTTTTAGGGGGTGTTTGGATTTGCTTATTGAAAATAGAGTATTCATTTTGAAAACGGATAATTAGATAATCAGCTGTTACAAAACGTGGTTTTGAAATATAGTGTTTGGTTTTGATTATGTTGTTTGATGTCGCAATAATCAGATAATCAGTTTTAAAAGTGTTTGGCAAATCATATGATTTCATGAGTTAACATGTAAAATTACCAAAAAAGACATTGTTATATTTTATTTGTTTACAAAAATTAACAGCAATTTTTTCTCATTTTATAAATTTCTCTTATCTTCTTTATTCTCTACCATTTTCTAGTTCCATACTTACCATCCATATAAGAAAAAACCCATCTATCATTCTTCATAATGCCACACATATTATACCCCCGTGTTTGTTTGTTTAAAAAGTTTTAACTCTGTATAAGCTGTGATAGCCTGTACGGTCGAAACGTTTGATTCTTGAGCATCTAACAAATTTGTTGTTGCCCTCCCACCGAAATCATCATAAAATAATTTGTGAATATTGAAAGTTATCAAGTTCTTTACGTTTTCATTATGGTCTATTTTTTATTTTCTTTTGTTATCGATGAAGTCTGGTAGAACTACAAGAGGAAGATTGTTTGATGGTAGTTTGGTAATTTTATAGTCAAAGGGTAAGTGCGTTTTGAAAAAGCAGGGGTGAAGCTTGCTTTTCCCAAAACGACGGTTTTTGAGATACGAAACTCAAATAAGCGATTCTCAGCTTGAGCTTGCCAAAATCTGATGTAACAGAATTATTGCGTCTTTGATATCGGAGTATAGTCAGTAATCAAAAAATCTGACTCCAACCGCACTCCCAAACACCCCCTTAGTGTATTAAGCGACATGACATTGTGATGATGATAAATTCAAACCCTTTGTATATAATAAATATATATAAATATAATAAGAGTTAAAAATATTAATGATAAGAATCCAAGAGGCTTTAGAAAAGATTTACTTTTATCCAAAGTACAATCCTAGAAAAACTCCCCGGGTCATTTCCCAACGAGGCGTGAATTGAAAATCGGTTACGTTTGTGATCGCGTTATTTAATGGTTCAAGATTTGATTTAGGATTTCTATTTCTAATAATAATAAGAAAAGAAAAGTAAGAAAAACCTAAAAACGAAAGCAATTAAAACTTAAAACCTAAAAAACGATAACGAGACCAAATCCCGTTCTTTAAAAATTAAAATTTTAAAAATTTAACCCTACAAAGGCAAACTTAATTTTCTAGGTATGCTGTGAAAGATAAACTGTAGAAAAATTTAAAAGAACGTAGATAAGCTAATTATATTTTTTTGATTTTTTAATAATTTTTTATGAATTAAAAACAGTTTTAAAAAGAAAAATTAATTATAAATAGTAAACTTAATGGGAAAAATATGAAAAAAATGTGAAAAATAGTTTAAACAGTGCTAGTTTAAAGAAAAATAAAACTGAGTTACCAGCTTATTGGAATAAGCTGGTATTAAGCCAAAAGGGCTTATAAGCAAAACTGGGTAAAATGTGTATAAAAATAAAATAGGGAAAGATATGACCAGATGGCCCTATCTGGTGTTGTGGTTAGTGTGTGTTGTGTTTGGGACGAGTGTGTGTTGAGGGGGTGGGGGGGGGGGGTTTCACAGGTCGAAATCTGTGGCTTTTCTTTTTGAATTTTTTTGAAAATTCTTTTTTGAAACTTATTAAAAATGCTAAATAAAAAGTTTAAAAAAGTGACTTTTTATAATCTTAAAAATAAGTGGTATAAGCACAAAAATAATTGCAGAATGGCTCTTTTTACACTAAGTAACTAATGGCTTAAATGTTTGGTCTTTTTTTAAGACAAATAAGCTATGGGAAGACATAATAAGCACTAACAGTTAAGCTCCTTAATCTAATAAGCCAAATAGTGACAAAGATAAGCCAAGAAATCAGACGGAAAAGCTTTAAAAAGCTATAAGTACTTTTTGCTAAAACTGGCAGGCAAACAACCTAAGGGACCACTTTTGAGCTTATTTTTAAGCTCTTTAATGGAACCTTATGGGTATGAGACCTATACCAATGAAAAACTTATACTTTAAGCTTTTTAAAACATCTTTTAGAAAATAGTTTAAAAATCAAATAAGCTGCTAATAAGGCTTAAGAAAAGGCTGGTTTACACAGATTATCTACTTTTTGGTTTTCTTTTAAAGACAATATGGCTTATGCAGCCATAAAAGAAGCTAGTAAAGAAAGGTAAAAATTGGAAAAAATAGTTAAAAACAGATGAAAATTGATGAAAAACTAATGAGCTTATGCTCAAAAAGGCAGAAGCTAAAAACAATTTTAAGTAAACTAATTTTGAATTTGAAAAAGGAACTTTTAAAACTAACAAAATGACTTGACAGATTTTTGACTAAACAAAAGTAAACTAAAAGGGCATTTTACTACTGCATTTGACACTTAAAACAACACTAAAACACTACTTAAAAGCTGGTTCAAAAGTCTTAATCTGTTAGGTATATTTGTATTTATTGGTTCCTGCTGGTAGGTATGTAGTTCCTACTGGGAGAGTAATTGCTACTGTGTATTAAGTTCCTATGGCAGGTATGTTAGTTCTGTACTGGTTATATTATTAGTCCTGGTAGAGGTAACGTAGTGATTCGGGGTTAAGTTCTAGTATGATATGCATGAGAAGTATAGATAGATCATGCAAACGTATTCTACGGGAATTAGTATATGGGTTTCATATCTATAATTGAAACCAACACGGTTTAGGTTTTAAGGGGGCGATTGAACAATCAAGAAAACTTTGTTTTACGTTCTCATAGAAAGATCATAGAGGGCATGCAAATGTATTGTTTTTAGTAATTCTTCTTTAGCACTATTGTTTATTTTCCGCGTGAACAATAGATTGTGTTGTTAGAGTCTCTCACAGAGTTACTTTTGATTACATTAGTACTCTATATTCATCACAGGCTTAAAAGATCTATCTAGGGCTGAGACCTACAGTGGTTTCAAGCTGGAGGAGAGTCTTGTTGAAGAATAATTACTGTTCTTGCTCCTAAACCTTTACAATGACTTCACCGTATCCCATACCACCGTTTACTGTACCATCACCATCCGAATCTTCATTCTCCATCCCAACAACATCCGAACCAGTATTTTCTGTGGCAACTACTGAACCTGTATTTGAGTCACAAACTTCCCACTCCGCACAACCCTCTTAAAATACTCAGCCTCATTCCGCATTACCAATTCAAACACTGTTTCCAGCAGTAAATGGCCTAATTTCCGTATTTGAAGATGACGAGTTATGAAACGTGGGCAATGAAGATGGAATATTGGATAATGAACAGTGATCACAATCTGTGGAACATTGTTCTTCATGGAAATAGCAGAAAATCAGGACTGGCAGAGATCTTAGAGGCAACATAATGATTCTTCCTCCTGTCACTATGGAAGAACAAATTGTGTCTAACGAGAGACATAAGCTGAACAATTCTACTTCAGTCTCTTCTAGAGGATCCATGCTGATTTTCATTCATCTTGTGATGATAAAGGATATCTGGTGTTGGCAGTTAAAAGCCAGATTTGGAGGGAATGAAGAGTCAAAGGAAAATGGGAAGTCAAATGCTCGTCAAACAGGAGTTTGCAGACTTTAAGATTTCTGAATCAGCAGGGGTTAAAAGGGATACGATAGGTTTTAGAAGGTGCTGAGTCAACTTAATCAAATGCTAAGCTAAGACCAGAGATAACGAAGACTGCAACATGAAGTTTTTTTCCTTAGTGCTCTACCACCTCTTGTCACAGGTGGCACTCACCTTAAAACAGAGGGTGTCTATGATTTCTTGAGCTTGATGATTGTATAACAAGCTTAGGACACTTGAGATGATGTGAAGGGTGGTTCCAGCTATGATCAAGAGTTCTGCTGCTTCTACACACTCAGCTTTCCTTAGAAAAAAAAAAACCCACACAACAATAAAACTGCTGCTAGCACTATTTCAAGTGGTCAACTGCTGAATCCAAATGTCAACCTTCCTTCTATTAGCAATACCCACTACTTCTTCCTCTGTGATTCTTTAGGCAATGTTCTTAAAAATGTTCTTCCACTCTTTTGATTGATGAAAGTGTTCCACCAAACAACAGATCATTATGAAGGACTTTGACCAAAATTGGGCAAGTTTGGATTTGGAAGACACTTGCACTTCAAATGGTGGATGGCATGCTTTCTGTTCAATCAATAGATTTGAAAGATGGCTCGGTAGAAATTCAAGTTTAATAACAAAGATGCTGCCAGGTTTGATTAAAAAAGAAGGTCAGGTGTATCAATGTTCAGAATTGGGGACTTTTGTATGAGAAAGTACAGGGAGGAAGGTAGGATTCGAAGACAAGGTGATTCTCAATTTAAATCAAATTTAACTGGATAAATCAGAAGACCAAAGGCTTTGGTGTCAGTTGATCTCTGATGCTAATGGTCAGACCGAAAATGAAGATATGAGAAAGGTGCTTCTGAAGTCTATGGATGATTGTCAGTCGTCAAGGGCATTATCGTCCTTTCACGTTACATACATATGTATACATACATATGTATACGTACATATGTATACATACATATATATACATATATATATATATATATATATATATATATATATATATATATATATAGTTAAGTACATAGATCGTCTTTGTGGTTGTCCCAAAATTCCAGGTTTCATCCTAAAAGTCCCGAAATTACACTGATCGTCCATGTAGTTGTCTATTTTGAGTTGACCGGTCCTTTGACCGTAACTCCATCTAATTCTCGTTAAGTTTCTGAGTCGTCAAGGGCATTATCGTCCTTTCACGTCCAAATTGCTTTCAGGTTCAGAGGATTAAGAAAACTGGTCGCCCCATATAAATTCTCACAGATCCAAACATAAACACATTTATTAAACTCCAAATCCATCCACCAGATCCATTCATAAAACACCAAATCCATAAAAAAAACGTCAACATCAATAACATCAAGATCCCTGTTCTATAACCTTTGTTACTGTCAAACTCAAACCCATATCCAGTCAAATCAGAAATACATCATCTCATTCAAAATACAATAGTTACAAATCTACCGTCATCTTCGAAACAATTTATATAAAGCACTCGATTACAGCGGGTTTGCTTGTTCTTCAAGATTTATTGTCAAAGATGTTAAGAGATACAACTGGTATGTGTTTAATTACACATACCTTTTACCTTTAAAAACGAGCTAAAATAATCAAAAACGGACTTAAAATGCCAAAAATACGCTTGTTTTGCTAATTGTGTTGTGCAGGAACGGATATCTAAGAAAAGGACGAAAAACGAAGCCAAAACGACAAAACCGGACACGGAATGGAAAAGCGTGGAAAAGACACAGTCAAGTCCAAGCCTAAGTGTAGAAAAGTCAACCCAAGTCAACCCCGGCAAACCCGAAGCCAAAAGTCAAGAAAAAATAAGTTTAGGGACTAAGCTTGTTAAATCCCTAAACTTGTTTTAAAAAGAAGAAAAGAAGAAAATAAAGAGAAGGGGCAAAACTGCCAAATGCCCAAAGAGATAAACCACAAGGGGCATCCCTGCCAAACCCTCATACTTGTACCACACAAGGACGAATTCTGCAAAGCCATATATAACTTTCAGGGACTGAAACTGCCAAAGTCCCCAAACTCTCATTAACCAAGGACGAAAATTGCAACATCACCTATATCCTTGGAGGACCAATTTTGCCATTTCTCTAAACCCACACCCTGTCACCCCAAACCCTTTTATAACACTTTCCCGCCCTTTTCAAACCCCAACACAACTCACGGGTTAACCTCCCCCTCTTTTACCCTGCATCCCTTCAACACCATGGGTAAACATCACCCCCCTCCTCTACCCATCTAAGCTTTCCCAGCTACAAATTTGCCAATCTGTCAATTCCACACCAAATCCTAGAACATAACGAAGCTCTATGAACTCAAAAGAAGCACACAAGCAAGATTGATGGCTGAGATGAAGACTCTCAATTCCCTCTCACACAACTAACACAACAAGAAAGAAGAGCAGCTGATTTTTAGTCTTTAAATAGTTTAGGATTTTCAGTTAGGAAGTATCATCGAAGTTTTTAAGTTTTTAAGTTTTAGTTGTAATTTTAGAATTTTTAAAAGTTCATTGTAATCTTTTTTTAAAGTTGTAATTCTGTTTCAAAAAGCCTTGTACTCTTTTGAAGATTAATGAAAAAAAATTGTTTAAATTCTTCTTTATAAATTCTGTCTTATAAGTAACTATGGTGATAAGCAAAAAAGGAAGCATGGCTAACCAGATGAGCCTTGGTTTAGTTTATTCAGAACCACAAGGACTAGGGGTATTACGACATTAGTGATTTAGAACCTTACTCATTTGGACTTCTGTAAGTTTTCTTTTTTTTACCTCAGTTACTGTAGCACTTCTTATTGGCTTATTTCTAGCTTATTAATGTTCTTTTGAGCTTATTTGTGCTTATTAATGCTTAAGTATGCCTTTTAGTGCTTTCATTTCATTTTCATGCAATTTGAGTGAAAACTGCCTAATTTAGCTTATTTATGTCACTAGCTTATCCCCCTTTTAAAAGTGCTTATTTGTTTTGCTTTTCACATTTTTATTGCTTAAATTTGCATGATAATTAGTGGTCTTTAAAAATCTTAAGCTTAAAACAGTTCTTGAGTGTTTTAAAATCAGTTTTAAAATATAAAGGGGTGTTTGGGTTAAGAATGAAAACGGGTCAAAATGGTGTGTCATGGGTTGGGGTTACATGGGTAGATTTAGCTTAAGTGTTTGAGCTTATTTGAGTCTGTTTTCAAAAGGTTTTTAAGTTTAAAAATGTTTTTCAAGGTTGTCTAATTCATTCTTTAAAACTGTTGGATTTAAAAAAAACCCAAAGTGCTTATTTGGACAAGCACTTGGAATCTTGAGTTGTGGTTTTAAAAAGTGTGTCATTGTGTGTCTAAACAAGTTGTAAACAAGTGCTTTGAGTCACTTGACTTTTTAAGTCAAAACTGCCAAAGACTTAAGTGTAATTTTTATAAAAGCAAAAAGCCCTTTTACATTCTCTAAAATCAGCAGGTTTATTGGTGTTTTAGGTTCTAAAAAAGTGTGCACAAGTTCATTTTAAGCCATACTTAATCTGTTTTAACCTAGCTTTTTATTTTAAGCTTATTTGACAGCTTATTGTAAGCTGTCAATATAAGTCTTTGATTTTAGCCCATTTCCCCTGGTGCTAAGGGGCCATCTTCAAGCACACTTATCTAGCTCATTAGTGAACTTAAGCCCAAGTTTTTGGCTTATCTAAAAAGCCAATAAGCCCTTGTTTAAGCCCCTTTAGTTGTAGCTTTTAGCTTGAAGTCTAAGTAGCTTATTTTTAAGCTTTAAGAAGCCCTTTGACTGTTTTTGCTTAGCTTAGTGTAGACATTGCTTATTTTCCTTCTAGCTTATTGAGCTTATCTAAGTTGCTTATTCTTGATCCTAGTAGATCATTTTGTTTGTGTAGTTAGTTGTTTGTGCTTATTTTCCTATTTCCATTGCTTATTTAGTGTTAACAACCAAAGCTTAGCCACTTTTGCCTCTTAAGCTAACTTTAAGCTGCTGTCGACTTTAAAAGCTCTTTTTAGCTTATTCTTAGCTTTTCAAAAAAAGTTGTAGTTTAAAAGTTTAACTCAAGGAGCTTAACAACTTTGGTTCACAAAGTTTTTCATAAAAAAAAGGGGAAGACAAGGGGTGACCCGGTTAGAGCAAGACTCGAACCCGGGTCTCTACCCTCGATACATCCCTTTTAAAAACCATCCTTACCGCTGCGCCCTTGGGACTTTTTCATTAAAGTCCCAAGTGGTTAGCTATATAAGGGTGTTTTAACCCTTATAAGCTATAAGCTGTTACAGCTTATTTGCGGGCTTATTTATAAGCAAATTTTTGGTTTCTTATTTTTCGTAGGTTAGTTATAGTGTAAAGTAATTTTAGTAAAATTTTCAGAATTTTTATAGTTTAGTATTTTTTATAATTTAATTTAGTTAAAAGTTTAAAAAATTCATAAAAAATACAAAAATTATCAAAAAAATATTTTTCTTTTTTAGAAAATTTTCTTTAGTCATATAGTTCGTAGGAAAAATACAAAAATTTTCGTAGGGTCATTTTTGTAACTTTTTGATTTTTAAAGAACGGGGCTCGGGTGCGGTTTTTGTCTTGACTCGTTTTTGGGTCAAACGACCTCCGTTTTCAGTCTAGTCTTTTTCATTCTTCGTTATTAGTCCCCTAGAGTAGTTTAGAAGTGAAAATTTCTTCGTAGGGTTAATTTTGAAGATTTTAGGTTTTTGACCCTTTGTTCGGGATTCGTGCTCTCGTTTTCTAGCTTAATTTCATAATTTTTAGGTTTTTCTTAAACGTTTTTGTTTGTTATTGTTTAATTTAACTTTCCACACTCTCAAATCATTTCTCTCTTTCAAACTCCAATCTTCCGACTGTATCGATTTTCCAGCACAGCCTCGTTGGGGATTAACGACCCGGGAACATTCTATACTGCTCCTGGTTTTATTGATTGTTGTTTTTTTTAGACTTTATATATATTTTATATTTTATTATATATTATTATATATAGTTTAATTAAAAATTTTACAATCAACAACTAATAATTTTTTATGAGGTTTTTATATGAAGACAGTGTGGTAATATTCGTGGGTTGTTGCCGGCTATTATTGTTGAGTGATATGAATGATGTAAAGGGTTTAGGCATAGCCTGATAAGGGTCGAATGATGATTGAATCATGAAGTATGAATGGATTTGGTGATGGGTTTGGGCTGAGCCTTAGTGGTTTGATTGTCGAGGCTGATAAAGAGTTATTTGGTTTCCTGCATAGCGTGGACAAATGGTTTTATTGTTGAAACTCGCTCAGCCGGTGTCGATGCTGACTAACAAGTCGGTGGGCAGTGGTGATGATTATGGAAGGGGTTTCAATGATATAAGAATTTAGTGTTTCAAGGACCCTAAATGAAAATGGTCTCTTCCATAGTTATTGTCAGGGGTTGTTTTGTTGATTATTTCAGGCTTAGCCTGACATGGGTTCACTGAATGGAAGCTACTAATGAATGGGAGCTGATGCATCTTTTAGCGGATGCCATTATCAGTGGGTTTATCTGACTAGAAAAGTCAGCGTTCAGCTGGTATTGATATTGTTTAGAAGAGCTAGTAAAAATATCACAGCTAATGTGTTCAGCGGAATGCATTTTTTGACAAGTGATTTTCCGAGGATTTTTTAAAATTGATGACTGAGGATTGTTAAATGTAAACCCTCTTAAACACCCGTTGATTCAGTCGCTGAACCCTTTGAACCCGCTGAACTTGCTAAACCCAAATGAACCCTCTGATGAGTGTTTAAGGGTGTGCTGATAAATACGGTCAACTGGGTTTGTTAATAGGATTAAGAAACTTGGTGGTTCATAGGAATAAGAAAAAGGTAAATAACTTTATTTAAGGCTATTTAAAAGCCTCATATCAATAGGACTTTACCTGTTCTTTATTACGCCAAGACTCTTGATGATTGATGGTTGTTTCAGTGTTAAAACCCACGGTTGCGGTGGAGCTAGTGGTTGTGGTGGTGTGGAGTGGTGTTGAAGATAAGTGAGGAAGAGATAAAGCTGGAGGTAAGAACCTCAAAACATGTTGGTTATGATGATAATGATGATGATGATCATGGTGATGGTGTTGTTGATCTTGAAAATGAGTGAAACTCATATGATCATGGATCGAGTTTGGAAATGAAGAAACTTGTAGATCAAAGTTGGCTGGCCCTCTTTCAGATCCTTCCATATTTCTTGATTTCTAAAATGAGTTAATTACATAGATTGTTCTTGATTTCTAAAATGAGTTAATTACATAGAAATAAATATAAAAAAGAAAAAAAATAAGAAATAAATAGAGTAAAAAAATTAGAAAAAAACAAAAAAATGTTACATAAATGGTCCTTGGTTTATTTGGACGTGAAAGGAGGATAATGCCCTTGACGACGCAGAAACTTAACGAAAAAATTGATGGAATTACGGTCAAAGGACCGGTCAACTTAAAATGGACAACTACAAGGACGATCAGTGTAATTTCAAGACTTTTAGGACAAAACCTGCAATTTCGGGACAACCACAAGGACAATCTATGTACTTAGCTCACACACACACACACACACACACACACACACACACACACACACATATATATATATATATATATATATATATATATATATATATATATATATATATATATATATATATATATCCAAAAAACCAACATGTTCTTTCAGTACTCCATTAAAAAATATATATTAACAATATGTCATTTCATATCTATATATAAACTTTTATAATTACACAGTCATGTTCTTTCGTCATATGAAGCCAAAAATAAACACCTTTGACTATTTTACTCTTGTGCAATCAAATTTTGTCTTTTTCCAAAAATAAAAACAAGTTTTAAAAAACTGATTTTTTTCGTTTTTTGAAAAAGATTAAATTTGACCGCACAAAAATGTAATAGTCATCATTAGCATAGAAAAATCTCACCAACTACTAGTACTTTTCAAATTTAAATGAAAACACTTTTAATGTATTATAAAAATAGCACATTCGATTAGTCGCACTTGTCTATCTTAACAACAAATTTCTTATTAGCTACAAAGTGGATCATGGTTCAAAGAAAGAAGCAAACATTTGATACAACCTTTATTGAGAGTTATAATGTTGAAGCCATAATTTACTTGAGGTCTTGTTTTATTTTGGTAGGGAGTTGATACGCATGCACACCACAATAAGTGACATCACAAACATACATATGTGATGTTATATCATGTGAAAAGCTATTTATGTAGGCTGATAAATTAAAAACTTTGTTGTTTTATCATATCTTTCCTCCTTATTATACACAATTTAATTGATTTTTTACCTTTAATTAATAGCCTTATATGAAAAAAGTTTTTTCATAAGTTTTCCTCTAAGAAGTCTTTAACAAAAGGTCATTGTATCTGAGATGCCCTTGTAAGGTTGATGTAGATGCAAAGAAAGTTGTTGCCTCGAATAGGTCAACACCCTATCTTTAGCATGGAATTTAATTACATGAACACGATGTGTATGTATATAAGGCTACATTTATTGGGCGTTAAAACGCACCCGTGAGGCATTCGTGAGCCAATGCTCATCCGTGACCACCCATGCAAGCCTCCACCCTTACGCGTGACTTTTGGCAGAAAATCCTCATGATGGTGAGGAGGTCACTTTTGGGGCATTGTGATATAGTGGGGCCCAATTCATGCAACGATTCATATTTAAAAAATAATATTCCCACTACCATTTTATTTACCTATAAATACCCCCTTAAACTTCAACATTTTTTAAACACAACTTCAATTTATATACTCTCTACTCCCATTATTATTTCTACATACACAATGTCTAAACAAAATACTTCATGGAATACAAACCGTCAACAACGAAGAACAATCCGGGGCTCACCCCCGACACCGGACGGAACATTCGATCTTCGAAATACTCCATCGGCAACCTAAGAACCTTAATGAATAAACTTCGCACAACCATAATTGGTTTACCCAAACCAACCATACTACTGATGAGGTGTCATTTTATATACTTTTTCGAGGTCATTTACACCCCAAAATGATGCAAATATCCACATTTATCGTGTTTAATCGTTTCTTTTTGTTGTTTTAGATTTTGGGAGGCATTTGGAGAAAATACACGTGACTTGGACTCAATTTGGGAAGAAACGGGACAAAGACGCAACCTTACATGATTTTGATGAAGCTTGGATTTACAGTACGTGGAGACGGCGTCGCAAATCCCACTGACGTCGTCAAAGTCTTAAGGCGACGTCATTGCAATTCTTTCTAACGCCGTTACAGTAGCCGACTTAGAAGAAGCCATCACAATTAACAAGCGACGACGTCGCGACTTATTCCCTATATATACAAACACTATTTTTCATGTTTTGGGTGAAAAAAATCATGTGGAAATCGTTAGTAAGCTTTGGAGCAAACTTATAGGTTGATTTTTAGGGTTTTTAATCCTCGTGTAGTCATCATAACTCCATGTTTAATTAAAGTGAAGTTCTTTATCCCTTTTAATCATTCGATATGTCTATGTGTTGTTTGATTAATTGTTCTTCGCTTTTAATTAACATGCTTGGCCATATATAATTGTGTTTTCTTATGATTGCATGAAACCTAGTTGTTTATCTTTTATTATTTCTTCTTGTTAATGGTGTGCGCGTTAGGCTTTAGCAAACTAGCTATAAGATATTACATCAACATAGACGTCTAGGGAAACACGACTATGTTAGAGGTACCCACGCAATAGTCTTTATACTAACTTGCCATTTGGGTGGATTTTGAGGTATGTGTTTAATTTATTTAGATACTTACACATTCCATTAGGAGGGTGACGGGCAATGAAACGAGAGAGGTCAACTAGGTAGTAGTGCATGATTAGATAAACACGTTTGTTTAACCATACGAGTTTTTCCATCACTTTACTTTTATGCATTTAGTATAGATTTAGGAGTAATTAATTAATTTAAAACAAACCCCTTCAAAACCTGAGATTTTACTTGCTTTCTAAAAAATATAAAAACACAAAAATAATCAATTTTTAGCCTCTAGACCTTAGTGACCATACAATCCGGGCCTACCAAACCTCCGAGTCTTGCTTATACTACACTACAACGGTTAGGTACACTGCCTATGAGGGTTGTAAAACTTCTAAGTTGCAACCTGTCGCATTAAGTTTTTGGCGCCGCTGCCGGGGAATAGTCTAGGTTTCGGATTCTATCTAGCTTAGGTCTACTCATAAGATTCCTATCAAGTGAGATTTTTTTTAGTGTAGCTTTCCCGTAGTCTATCTTTTTCTTTGTGTTATTTGTTTTTGTAAATTCCATCTGACTATTCCACTCTTCGTTATGGAGAACGCGAATTCATTTGTACCCACCCCAACAAACTGCCTTCGCGTTAGGATTACCCAAGAGCTCAATGAGTTTCGTGCAAACTCAGCCATGATTGATTCTCGTCTTGAGAAAATCGACCACACAAAAATAATAATATCACCACATGTCCACATTGAGCAATTGCTTAACAACTTTATGAACTCACCTGATGTGTTTGAAATGGATGACCTAGAATCTGATGATGAATCGGTAGATACACCCCTTGTTTCTCCCTTTTTGGATTCAGTTGATGAGTTGGATAACAGAGAAGTACTTAATGAATTAAATGAGAAAGCAGGAATTTTTTTACCATAATAGGATAATTAATATCATTGATGGAGATGACTTGGCATTCCCATGTATGATTGGTTTTAGGAAATTTGTTGCTTATATTGATCCCTTTTTACTAATGAACATTATTACGCATAAGGCTTATAACACTATAATGGTAAAATGACCCGATAGTACATGAAGGAACGTGGTTGCGATCGTTAGGGATGTTTATGTGTTTTTCGGAAGTTTCACCTATGTTACGGATTTTGTTGTATTATAAGACATAGGGGAATTTATTGTAAGCGATATGTCAGAAGTTGTGATGGGAAGGCCCTTTAGAGCTGCCACTCATTTAGAATATGATTGTGTAAAGGGTTTAATTTCATTTACTATGATCTTTGATCTTTCGAATGCCTCGCACAATACCTAGGCTTAAAAACTTATCGTGGAGTAAGGTCCCACCTATACTAGTACTTAGCCATCAAGATTAAATGAGCGGACTTAGGTATCACCAAGAAGATGAGGATAAGAAAGAATGGCACACCCGTGGACATGTGAGCATTTATGAAATGACGTAAGGATTGTGACTTCGTGTCTAGCTAGAAGACTCGTTAATAAAGGAAATCGCTTATTGGAAGGCAACTCAATCTTTTATTTCATGCATTTTAGGAGTGTCGTGTGTTTTTAATTTTCATTATGTGTCTTATATGTTTGATATATGTGATCATGCTTTGCTTTGTTTTTAACCTCGTCTTAATTGCAATCAAAGGTATTTTACATAAAATAAGTGTAGGGGAGAATATTCGGTTTCTAAGAACCAAATTTTTTCCAAACATATAAAATAGATAGTTTAAGATAAAAATCACACTTCTATGTTTTATTGTTTGTTTTGAGTCATATGTTTGTACTAACCGTTTATCTGGCCTATGCATTAAATTTTTTCTAGGAAATCATTAATGGGATATGTTTGCAGAAATTTTTCCAAGAAACGAAGAAATAAATTTTCACAATGCGTGGAGACGGCGTCGCCACTATAGCACTTAAGAAATTTTTGTTTTTTTAATTTTTAAAAAGTTATTTTTGTTTAATTTCCATAATTTTTAATTTCCTAATTATTACAGAAAGCCACGATTACATTAGTACTTACATTCTATCTTTATTCCTTTCTTAGGATTTTAGTTCATGATTAATAGGGTTGTATATTATCTTCTCGCCGATTTTATTCTTGGTATGGTTGATTTTGTCCTTGATTCACATGTTATATTTGATGAGGAAAGTCCATAAGCTCTTAGGATTTTCACTTGGACGATTCTTGGATGACGATTTAGCCAATTTATCTTGTTCCTTCTCTAATAATGACCAAAACCAAGGGAGTATTAGTTTCTCTCACTTTTCTTATTTTCCCTTTATTCATTTTCGGGTACTCATATAACATTGGGGACAATGATCGAAATAAGTGTAGGGGGAAATAAAATCATTAGAAACTATTCCTTCAATTGCATTTGCTTTGTTCTTAAAACGATGTGTAATATACCGAAACATTGGTTAGGGCGGTAATTTTAGCCCAAAATTAATCTTTCTATGGCATATATCGGTGAAACTATAATATTAGAAGCGCCTCATGGATAGGATTTATATTACTACCACAAAACCCTACCACTTGAAAAAAATTCCGCCCCAAAAATTTGAGGTTCGTCCTTAGATCTTTAGGAATATAAAGGTGATGACTTCAAATAACGTCTATTTTATAGCATCATTTACCCCATGTAATTAAACCATTTTGTATAATTATTGCAAAGAATTGTTACTTAATCATTTATATATGAGAATTACAGTAATTATGGAGTACTTGATGAAAGTTAACTAAAAGGCACGCATTCTGGAGCTTAAAAACGAAGGATATATTTGCGCGCAATATTAACTGTATTTTCTGACAACCAATACGCCCGTATCCATCAAGGAAGATACGGCCTATTTGATGCTCTGCACAACCAAAAACCACAAAGGAAACAAGATCAATACGCCGTATTCAGGAAAGGTCAGAATACGCCCGCTATTTAAGTATTGTAAAGCAAATGACAATATCTGGATCTAGATAAGTCAAAGCGAGGAAACACCCTACTCTACCAAATACCTACCCTAATATCACTTCTTATATCAAGTACTTCAGATATAGTCAGTCAATTTCTAATAACTGACTCCAGCCTGTCTAAAGAATACGATAACTCAAAACGAGTTTGTGAGGATGCGTAAATATATACGTCGATCTCTATAACGGAACACACAATAAAATTATCACGATTTTTCATAGGAGTGAACAAGACAGCTATGTATATGAGGAAATCAATCAACGCTACTTAATGTCCATAGAGACATACAATGTAATTTCTTATAACAGTACTTGTAATACGTCTCAGTTTTTATGTATCAGGTTTCGTTTAAATCGGGTTTTCCGTTTAGCCTTATGGACTACAAACATTCATTACATTTTTATTACATCTCATCTGATCTTTGAAGGGCTATTTACCGTATGGTTATGAACCGATGTGCTCCCTAGTGAAGAATCTGAAATGTTTGGTTGATTAATACTCGATTATTACTTCATTCTAATTTGTTGGATAGTATGCTCTAGTGTTATCGCTTTATCCACATACTTGTTGTACAGTGTTTTTGTAGATCAGAGACTCAACTCTATCAATTCATTATCTAGGCTATGCTTCAGGACATCACGAATATAAAGGTGATGACTTCAAATAACGTCTATTTTATAGCATCATTTACCCCATGTAATTAAACCATTTTGTATAATTATTGCAAAGAATTGTTACTTAATCATTTATATATGAGAATTACAGTAATTATGGAGTACTTGATGAAAGTTAACTAAAAGGCACGCATTCTGGAGCTTAAACGAAGATATTTTGAAGATGACTGTTCTGACAACCAATACACCGTATCCATCAAGGAAGATACGGCGTATTTGTGCCTGCACTCACCAAAAACCACGAAGGAAACAAGATCTAATACGCCGTATTCAGGAAAGGCAATATGCCGTATTCAAGTTTTAAGGAAATAAAATATTCTGGAAGATATCAAACGTGGTCCCTACTCTAACAAAACCCCCTAATACACCATATCCAAGACTTTAGATATGTCGTATTTAACTGACTCCAGACGCTATAAATAGAAAACTCAAAAACGAGTTTTGAGGGTGCTAAATCATATACTCGATACCTAAACCATAAAATTTGATTTTCATAGGAGAAAAGAGCAGAAGAGGTCGAGCAACGCTATTAATTCCATAGGAGACAACGTGTAATTTCTTATACTCTTGTAATCGTTCAGTTTTTTGTATCATTCGTTAAATCGGTTAGTTTACCTTGGCTAAATCATTACATTTTTTATTAATTATGACGTTTGAAGGCTAATACCTTTGGGTATTAGCCATTGTTATGAAGATCTTAATGTTTGGTTTGTTAATCCGATTTCTTAATTTATTGTTGAATTGCTTGTTTATGTTTATCAACATACTTGTTTACGTGTTTTTGTATATGATCTATCATTCAACTGGATCTAGTGATACGGACTAAGTAATCTAGATGCTGGGATAGCTCTCCATATAGTGATTTATACATCTTGACCAATAGGATCACAATTAACGACCTATCTTTCCCCTTTGATTGTGAGCTTAGTTGGACCATAAGGTGACCTTGGTATCAACGAGTACGTTCTTAATTAATTGGTAAAGACTTGGTTAATGGACTACTAGTGTATGAATTGCCATTAAGCAGTAAGTAGGTAAAGTCTCTATGAGCTAGGGTTTAACAAGCTCACCATTGCTTTAATCCCTAAGATAGATTATAATCAGCAAATAAGGATGCTTTACGTGGATGTGTTTAATTATGACAGGATTCTACGTGTCTAAGTCTTAAGAATGATATACCACCTCGAGATAAGTAATCATTGCACTAAATTAACAAACCAACATTCTGATCGGATTAATAATGGTTAATATAGTTTTCTTATAATTGGATAGACCGCTCTTTTATCTTCTGTTAATTTGCTTGCGTGTGTTTTAGTGTGTTGAATTGATTCTAGTCACCACAAAACTTGTGCCAGTCTCTCAAACTGAAAACCCCCCTTGTCCATTAGATTTAGGAATTAACATAGGTTTAGCATAATAGATTAGACTAACTTAGATTAGAAAAACCAAAGTATTAATAAATTGAAAGTGTTCCTCGCTCTTAGTGATCGACATCCTACTTACCACGATACTCCCATCGACTGGGTATACTGCCCGTTAAAGTGTTATTTTTGGTTAAGTCGGCAAAATATAAATTTAAAACTTGAATCATAAAATTAACACCACACAACGACACATTAAAAGGCATTCATCTTTAATGCTTATGAGAGTGTACCAGTAGTATTATAAATTTTAGAACTTGTTTTAGCTATTCATCCCGAGACTGCTAATGAGATCGCATTCGTGTGATTAGGATTTACTAAGTGATAAAAGGCATTAGGATAAACCCTTGTTTTTAGCATGTATTTGTTATGGTTATGATGGTATCCTCGATCATATAACTACCCCCACACCCTTGATTTGCACTCATTTTTAGTGTGAGATGCCCCATGTAATTAACCCATTTTGTATAATTATTAGAGAAAATACACGTGATTT
Organism: Tanacetum coccineum; assembly: GCA_026074375.1. Taxonomy (NCBI): domain Eukaryota; kingdom Viridiplantae; phylum Streptophyta; class Magnoliopsida; order Asterales; family Asteraceae; genus Tanacetum; species Tanacetum coccineum. The sequence goes on from BQNB010014337.1 coordinate 65,666, forward strand.
GGACTCAATTTAGGAAGAAACGGGACAAAGACGCAACCTTACAAGATTTGGATGGAGCTTGAATTTACAGTGCGTGGAGATGGCGTCACAAATTCCTCTGACGCCATCAAAGCCTCAAGGCGACGCCGTCGCAATTCTTTATGACGCCGTAGTAGCCGACTTAGAAGAAGCCCCTGTAATATTCGGCGGGTAATTGCGACGGCGTCCCGACTTATACTATATATATATACAAACCCTTATTTTCATGTTTTGGGTGAAAAATCATGTGGAAATCGTTAGTAAGCTTTGGAGCAGACCTATAGGTAGATTTTTTGGGTTTTTAACCCTCGTGTACTCATCATAACTCCATGTTTAATTAAAGTGAAGTTCTTTATCCTTTTTAATCGTTCAATATGTCTATGTGTTATTTGATTAATTTTTATTCGCTTTCAATTAACATGTTTGGCTAAATAGAATTGTGTTTGCTTATGATTGCATGAAACCTAGTTGTTTATATTTTATTATTGCTTCTTGTTAATGGTGTGCGAGTTAGGATTTAGAAAACTAGCTATAAGATATTACATTAGCATAGACGTCTAGGGAAACGCGACTAGGTTAGAGGATATCCACGCAATAGTCTTCATACTACCTTGCCATTAAGGTGGATTATGAGTTAGGTGTTTAATTTATTTAGATACTTACACATTCTATTACTAGGGTGACGGGCAATAAAACGAGAGAGATTAACTAGGGAGTAGTGCATGATTTGGTAAACACGTTTGTTTAACCATATGAGTTTTTTCATCACTTTACTTTTATGCAATTAGTATAGATTTAGGAGTAATTAATTAGTTTTAAAAAAACCCCTTCCAAACCCGAGATTTTACTTGCTTTCTAAAAAATATAAAAACACAAAAATAATCTTCTATAAACCTCTAGACCTTAGTGACCATACAATTTGAGCCTACCCAAACTATTCTCCAAGAGAACGATAATAACCCCTCGTGTCTTGCCTATAATACACTATAATGGTTAGGTACACTGGCTTAAATGGTTGTGAAACTTCTGCGTTGTAACCCACCACATCAACTACCACCAACCATACAATAACCCGCCATCCGTACCTCCATAACAACAAATTGCATTCAACCCATACAGACAACCAAACATGTATGGCCACTACGAATACAATTCACAACATACCGTTGGCGGCTATTAATATAAACCTAACCCGTTTGGGTCCTCATCTCAAGCCAACGTTGGCGATTCTTTATCTCTCGTACGACATTTTAGTTTCGATGATGATGATGACTTTACCGAAATGTACTCTCCTCAGTTTTCGGATTCGTTTTGTGAGGAGCAGTCCCCCGTTGAAGAAATGGAAGATATCTAAGTCATGGCCGGGCAGAAGAAGCCGAACCGAAGACTCCAAACGGCCCCAAAGAAGAAGCCTCAAAAGGAAAAAGCTGAGGATCAACTTTGTTATCCATGGACCCTTGAGGAAGAGACTGCATCGTGCAAAGGTTGGGTTCGTACATCCGAAGATAGCGATAAGGGTAATGCGAGAAATGAGAGGCGGTTCTGGGTTGATATTCTCAAGTACATACAGGAGACATGTCCGATCAACAAGTGTTGGACATACAATATGGTTAATAGAAAATAGAAGACCGTGCGTCCGAAAGTTGCTCGTTTTTGTGGTGTGTACGTTGACACTATTCTGACGTACACTAGTTGGAGCCGGCGATGCGAATTATCTTCAAAGGGCATTGACAGATTATCATGTTGAGTATAAAGTCCTATTTACACTTCTTCATTGCTGGGAGGTGTTAAAAGAGTGTGATAAATTAAATAGCGAAGAAGTTCATAGTTTATGCAAGAGAGGGAGGAGAAAAAGAACATGAGATACATGTCGAGCGGCTCTAGTTCGTTCAACACGAGGGAGTCAGGAGAAGGAAGTATCAATTTGAATACCACGGTTGGGGACGAGGAAGATGAAATGGAGGAAGTTTGGCCACCTCGTCCCATGGGTAGAGACCAAGCAAATAGGAAATCGAAAGCGGGGGCAGCAAGTTCAGCAAGTGCCTTTGATGTGGAATCGTTGGCTAAGATGATGGCCAACGAGCATGTAATGGCCATCGACTCATAGAACGTTCAAAAGAACCAAGAAATGTCGGAGTTATTGCGGATTAAAAACAAGAAGCTGGAACTGAAGGCTGCGGAGCTGGAAATCCGATGTATGGAGAATCGTCAAAGAGACGAAGCGTTATATGAGACGACGACCGATGAAGTATTGAAGGCGATACTCAGGCACAGGCTTTTCGGTTGATTTTACGTTTTTAATCTATCTATGTAATGTTTACGTTTTAATTCCATACACGTACGCTTTTTAATTTGTGTAATGTATCGGTTTTAATTATTAAATAAAAGTTTTAGTTTTTAATAAAAAAAATGCATTATCCGGTGAGGGGTTTTGTGATTGATAATAGTGAAGTGTGAGAGGGAGTGAGGGTAAAAAGTAGAAGAGATAAAACTAATGTGACGCTGATGTTTCCGATGAGGGTGTGTTTTTTAGTAGTCATTGATAAAAGTAGCCTAATCTGCCGTCGGCCATGCATAGACTATTCGCATCATAAACAGCCAGTAGTTAGTTATTGGAGTTTTCGATACCTGCATCTATAGTATTGGCTTCAACAGAAGACTTGTATACTTTTTAAATCGGTCAGTGTCAATTACAGCAACTTGCTAACCCTTATATCCTTTGTATGCTTGTACACTTGTGTTTTGTGGACGAAGAAGATTGTTATCTAATTATTTTTAAAGGCGGCCTACTCATTCATTCAAATCGGAGTCCCTAATTAATTTGACATGCTTTTTGACAAACTACACATGCTGATGACTTTTATATTGTTTTTGAACAACCATGTTATTACCCATTTTATCGTTAGTTTTCTATTTTTACTACTGTATTATTTATCTAAAAAGATCCAATCAAAACTAGTATGAGT
>BQNB010014338.1:0-75311 GCA_026074375.1 Tanacetum coccineum
AGGGTGCCACTTTGTCCTTACTGTTATTTCATGGTATGTGTCATATGCCTAAGCCAGATTTGTTTGGCTTATGTTTTGGTGCAGTCAACACTTTTTTCCCTTGTTTGGAATTGGTGTTATCTTTTAGCTTTAGTTTTTGTGGGGTATTGTTTACTTAGGCTTTTGTATATCTGTATTAGTCATCTAATTCATTTTGACTTCATTTTTAGTTGACATTAATTCATTCAGCTTTTTAAACAGGTCATACATTTCGCTGGAAGTCTATCATTTTCATTTGGATCTGGCAACATCATTTTATATTACTGCAAGCTGTATGTGGAGTTTGCAAAGATGAACGCAAGATGTTTAAGGTTCTAGTTTGATTGCTTTTTCTTTTGTTCACTTATAGTTTTATGTTGGTTATCATACATTAAACAATTTTGTCAAAGTACACTACGATGTATCTATGGTATTTAGTTATTCCTATGATTTAATAAATGTTAATTATTAATGTATTATTAAACCTTTTTAAAGAATGTGCATGATACAAATATCACATTTTTAGCATTGTATTGTGTGAAACAAAAGTGTTACTAATCATTTATAAAAGTGTCACCTTATATGATGGAATACAACTAGAAGTGTTACGTTTCACATAATAAAATGTTGCAAAATTAGTTGTAATAATGAGAAAGTGTTGCGGTTATGCGAAAACAATGTTGCATTTCATTGTGAAAAGTGTTGCACTTAAGTAAAAATATTGTTGCATTTTAATGCAAAAAATGTTGCACTTTGGTATAGAGAGTGTTGCATTTTAATATAATAAGTGTTGCAATTCATTGTGAAAGTGTTGCAATTCATTGTGAAATTGTTACAATTGTTTATAAAAAGTGTCGTGTTTGAGTGTAAAAAGTGTTGCACTTCAAAGTATCACATTTGGTAAACATATGCAACACATTTAAAAAATGTTTCACTTTTCAATTGAAAGTGTCGCTTATACCTAAGGCAACGTTACATAACGTAGCACTTGATAAAGTGTCACATTATGCATAATGCAACATTTTAAACACATAATACAACACTTTATGAGTGTCACTTTAACTCCATTTTGTAGTAGTGCAGTCTGCTCCAGCCTCCGATTACTAAAACCAAAAGTGCACAAATCGAGTCTAGAGCCAGAAGAGATCAAATTATAAATCTCATTAGGACACAATGTCAAAATACTCTTGTTGAACACCATAAAGTTCACAAGTTGTAACAAAGAGTCCTACGCATTATCCTTGAGATCTTGCCAGAACATCCGAGTGATACTTAAGTATTCACAATGAAGATGGAAATCCTGCTTGAGCCAACATCAAACAAGCTCTTGGTAGGTGACTTGCAAGATTCTATATGAATCGAGCTTGTGATAACTGGATATCAATTTTGGTCCAGTAAATGAATTGACGACTAAATCAGAAAGATAGTAACTATCTGATTCACTCTTACTATGTTGTCTGCTTTGAGACGTTCCGGTAATGAGAACTAGCAAGCATGGTGAATCTAATACATCTGTGTTAGAAGATCCTACGCTTTGAGCTGGAAACCCTGTCAAGGAGATTCTTTGAATCTACCTGATCACAGGTATAGTATTTATACTATAAAACGGGAAACCGGAGGTTAATGCAACCGAACTCAAGATGAATGACAAAGCCATATTCATCTTTTATTGCTAACTGTCTTATTTCAGGTTTAGACGACGGTGTTGCAGCCTCATTCCAGCGAAGTCGGATTCATAAACCACATGCTCATACTCAAGCTTTCAAAGTCAATCGTTCAACATCAAGATAGTTGATTCTAAACTTCCCCATCATCAAAGAGCCTCAAAGTCAAATAAAGAATCATCAATTGGGGAGATTGTTAGACTTATAATCACATATGTCAAACAAGAATGTAACAAGTATGAGCATGTTGGTCAAGAGCACAAGTTGATCAAGGAAGTCAAATCAAGATGATTCAAGTCAAGGAGATGATGCAAGATAACGATCTCAAGAACTCAAAGTCAAAAGATAAAGGCTCAAGATCAAGATCACAAAGCATGAATGAACAAAGCCATTACAAACAAGACAAGACCATAACAAGGCAAAGCATAAACGTCAAACGTCATATCTTCAATGTCATCGGTGGTATAGAGGAGTTTGAAGAAAGAGACCTCAACATTGGGGGAGATTGTTAGCCTTAATTATATTAAGTCAAACAAGAATGTTATCGGTCTTAGAAAGTCAAACTAGGTCTTGTATTGTAATAGGCTAGTCGGGTTCAACGGGCTTGGATTGTAATCTAATATTGTCCGTGTTTCGAGCTCAAAGCCCAAGTTTAGCCAAGCCCGGCCCAAGTTACAAAGCCCATTCGCCTACTAGCAAGGCATGGGTATAAATAGAACCCTCTCCACACATGGAGAGGGTATTGGTTACATTTTTCTTTCACTTGTAATCCACCAACTCTCTCTAATCTTCCATCTTCTTGTTTCTCTCTCTACTTTCTCTCTCTAAGATTCCATCTTATTTTCTAGCTTATTGGTGCTTATTTATAAGTTGTGATTGGATTATATCGTGGGATAACAAGGACCGCCCACCTATTTAAGGGGACCGCCCCTAGGTAGACGCTCCCCCAGTTTGTCCTATAAATACTAGACTTTTCCCTATAATTTTCTCACCTTTTGCACTCATTCTTTCTGCTCAAAATAGCCCACATATCCTCTCTAAAATCATTTGATCATTTAATCATAAAGCTTTGTTTCCAAGTGATCCAAGCTTAATTCCTCAAGTGCAAGAGAAGAATACTTTCATCATCAAGTGAAGAAGTATTACACCTCAAGTGTGTATTGCAATCTTGTTGCAACCATATCACATATTTGTAAATCAATTGTATATTTAATATTTGTGTGTAGTAGCTAGATCTTGGGGATCTTTGTAAGTATAGTTAATTAGTGGTGATCTTACCAAGTAGGGTTAGATAGTTGTGATATAAGTAGAGTGGTGAAGTTAAGTTGTGAAGAAGTCGTGAAGTTGTGAAGTTGTGAACAAGTCGTGAAGTTGTGTTGTGATAGATTGGTTCTAGCTAAGATTAGAACTCGACATTTAGCTTTGTGTCGTAAATCGGTGTAAGCAACGTTGTGTACGGTTTTCTCCGCCATAAGGGAGTTTGTTGACATAGTGAAGAAAACTCTCGAGTTTGGTGCTCGGGGAGTGGAGTAGGGCGAAGAGGTGCTTCGTTACCGAACCACTATAAATCCTTGCGTTGTGGTTTGATTGTTCTTACTCTTATCTCTTGTCTTACATTACTTTCTCATATCATTTTATTGATTGTTTAGATAAGTATATTGTTCATATTGTGCAAGTGTTGAATTCACATAAAAGTCGAATCTAAAATTTTACAAACAAATTTAAAACCTTTAATTAAAAAGCGGTAAACTATTCAACCCCCCTTCTAGTTTTCCACAATTGGTATCAAGAGCCACGCTAAACAAGATTTTTAAAATAAATTGTATTTTAAAACTTGAATCGATCTATGGAATCGGAAAAATATTTAGAAGGGCAATCTATGCAAAGACCACCACTATTTGAAAGTGATGGATTTATTTATTGGAAAAATAGATTCGAAACCTATGTGAAGTCAAAAGATCTAGATCTTTGGCATGTTATTACCGATGGTGATTTTCCTCCTATCCAAAATAATCCCGAAACTAAAAAGGATGAAATTGTACCTTTTCATAAACAAAACGATGATCTTAAAAAGAAACTTGCTAAAAATAATGAAGCCAAAATGGTAATTTATAATGCTCTACCACGAAAAGAATATGAAAGAATTTTTATGTGTCAAACCGCAAAAGAAATTTGGGATACTTTGTTAATCACTCATCAAGGTAATAATCAAGTCAAAGCTAACAAAATAGATCTTCTTGTTCAACAATATGAACAATTCATGATTCCGGAAGAGGAATCAATAGATAATGCCTTTGCTAAATTTAACACTATTATTACTAGTCTAAAAGCACTTGATGAAAGTTTTTCGAGCAAGAATTGTGTTAGGAAATTTCTTAGGGCATTGCATCCTAAATGGCGCGCAAAAGTCACGGCGATTGAAGAATCAAAGAATCTAACAACTCTATCACTTGACGAACTTATTGGAAATTTGAAGGTTTATGAAGAAATAATTAAGAAAGATTCTGAAACCGTCAAAAGCAAAAGAGAACAAAGTAGATCTATTGCCTTGAAAGCTAGAAAGGAATCTAGTGATGACGATAGCTCAACCTCCGATAGTGAAGATGAAGAATACGCCATGGCCGTAAGAGACTTCAAGAAATTCTTCAAAAGACGAGGACGATTCGTAAGACAACCATATGAAGAGAGAAAATCATTCCAAAGAAATAAAGACGACAAAAATGGCAAAGGCGAAAGAAAATGCTTTAAGTGTGGTGATCCAAATCATCTCGTCGGAGAATGTCCAAAACTATCAAGATATCAAAACCAAAAAGCGTTTGTTGGAGGATCTTGGAGTGATAGCGACGAAGATGAAGATGAAAAAACAAATGACGAAAAGTGTCTTATGGCTAAAGCTTCCAATGAGGTACTTTCCGAAACCGAATACTTTAGTGATGACCAATCATCACTAGACGAAAATGACTTAGATAGTGAATATAGTAGACTATGCAAATTAGGACTAAAAGTCATGGCTAAAAATAAAACTTTAAAACAAGCTAAAGTAGAATTAGAAAATGAAGCACTAGAATTAAGAGATAAATTATCTAGGTTAGAAAAAGGTAAGGAAGTAATTGAAGAATGTAAATTATGTCAAGACCTCAAGCTTGAAAATGAGAAGCTTAGAAAGGAAATATCTAGGCTAAATCAATTTAATGATAGTAGTCACTCACTTAAGAAAATAATAAGTTCTCAAAAAACTTCCGGAGATAAATCCGGGTTAGGTTTTAATTTTACCAAAGGATCACCTAGCGAAACCAAACAAGTAAAGTTTGTAAAAGCCCAAGAAGTTGAGTCGAAAGAAAAATTGATAGAATCAAACCCAAAATTTATACTTATAAATAATACTAAAATTCCTATTGCAAGTGATGATGTGGTAAAACGTTTTTACAAACCCTCCTTAAAACCCGGAGTCGGATTTACTAAACCCACAATGAGGTCTAAAACACCTCCTCCGAGAAGAAATGAAAACTCTCATCCTCGTTCCAAAACACCTCAACCTAGGAGAGACCAAGGTAGACCAAATTACTCTAACACTAATCACACAATGTGGAATCATCCACATCAACCAAGCTTTACTCAATGTGGAAGATGCTCACCGTGCATGTGTTCGAATCAAATGCAAAACATATGCGGAAACAATAACTTCGGATACATGAAACGTTGGGGACCAAATGGCTAAGCCATCACAACCTTTGAAGTAGTGTGCTCTCTACAAACATTCTTTGTCTCCGGATTAAGGAATTCATGATAAGGTTCCCATGAACCCTTATCATTTACATCATGAAGACATTAATGAAGATAATTCTAAAGACTAAGGTACGTCTCACTTTTCATATTCGTAGAATATAGATTATAAGTAAATGTCTATGTGACTATGATGTTGTAGTGTAATTAGTTCTTAGAAAATAATGTAGTCTCTAGAAATACCATTTGTTGGTTTTCTAGCTTTGAAGAGATTAGTTCACTATGAACTATTCTTTCGTGTAGATTATTGTTATACGTCTACAAAATGGAAATCTTCTATGACCACATAGCAAACTCACGTAGACGAAGAAGAGCAAGCTAATGGTTAACAATTAACATAGAAGTAGGATTAGTCGCATGAAGATCATAGACACACTATGGATGAAACAAACTCCCTTCGACCTCGACGATCGCCTCGGATCCGTGTCAACCATCATCATAACAAAAGTAAGAGAGTTTGAGCAATAAGTATTGTTTATTTACTTACATGTTCCTGAAGTGTCAAGTTTGTAACATTGTTATTCTCAGATGCAACGACATGTTGTTCAGCTGTTGTTTCCTCAGTCTTTGGAACATTAGCAGGTTCAACGTTATCCAAAAGATCATCAATGATGTCACTCCATTTCCAGGTTCTGAGGTTGTCTTCACGTTTACATTTTTTGGTTGCTTCATTGTTGTTCGCGAAAGCATGTATCACTTCAGCAATGTCTTGATTCAGAAGAAAGAAAATAAGAAAAACAACTACGACATATAAAATTATAAGAATCATGATTTATAAAGCCTATCACCTGAATGTTTGTTTGCCAACATTGCTTAAATAATTTTAGCAAGTTCCTGATTAAAAGTAGAAGATTAGAATGCATGAATTTAAAAATAAAAGATTGTATGTTTGAAAACACGTCAAGATTAGAATGCATGAACCTGAATGTTTGCCATGGATATTTGTGACTACTACAGTATTTGTGGTTTTTGTTTTATAGGTTGGAAGTGAAAGCTACTCGTCTTTATATACTACATGGGTGAACCTAAGAGTCTTGAATTAGGCGCCAAAAGGATTGTTTCAATTTTAAAAGTTATATCTCAGATTTTAGGTGGTAGACAATGAATATGAAAAGGAAAAGGTACCACATACATTTCCTTAATTGTAGTATACTTTGTTTAGAAAAGGAAAAGGTACATATCTTCACATGTTTGTTTAGAAAACGTGCTATAATCCAAAGGTAGAACTTGTCAACTGAAAAACCTGAAATTGTGCATGAGTTTAAGTGGTCCAGATTATTTTCAAGGTGTATTTATGCGGTTTAGATTATGTCCAGCTCATATCTTTTTCTCTCTGTTTCGCTGACAAGGAATAAGTAGAATATGAAAAAGAAAAGGTACCACATACATTTCCTTAATTGTATACTTTGTTTAGAAAAGGAAAAGGTACATATCTTCACATGTTTGTTTACAAAACGTGTTATAACCCAAAGGCAGAACTTGTCAACTGAAAAACCTGAAATTGTGCATAAGTTTAAGTGGTCCAGATTATTTTCAAGGTGTATTTATGCGGTTTAGATTATGTCCAGCTCATTTTTTTTTCTTTGTTTCCCTGACAAGGAATAAGTAGAATACATAGTAAATTATACCACAAGCAATTCTTTTCTTATTTAAACTTATCGAAAAGAAAACGTGTCATTTAGGTGCAAGTGTTAAATATACGAAACAAAAAATAATGAATAGGGTAGTTGTCTACCATTGGAGCATTGCTTTATTTCTCATCGCAAACGTTTAATTGACAGTTTAGTTGATTAATAATAACTATTTACAACAAGATTAAAAACAAAACATATTGGTCTTTGTAAGAATAGGAGTAATGGTGAATGATCCATTATCATCGACTGCCTCTACGAACAATGATCCTCATTCACACCCTCCCTCTTCATTTGTGGTACTCAGTTTTTGACAAAGGGTTTGGTGGTATGCAGTATGCATCACTAAATGTTTGCAAGCTTTTTTATTTCAGATTAATTATGGAGTATGTTTGTATAAAGTATGATATTTTTATATATTTGTTTTGGTGGTGATCATTACACGTGTTTTATGACGGGTTTGGTATTTTATTGAACGGTGGATATGACACCGACGTAGATGTGGCGAGTTTCATGACCATTGCTTCCAACCGCATTTATCCTTTTAACTCGTGTGGTCTAATGTTGGAATTCGGCTACACTCCCATCTTTGTTTTATCTTGCAATTAATGATACCGACAACACTAATAACGAGCTCAGACATGTAAGGATAACGATTCCTAAGGGTATTAATGAGTTACTCGAGCTTGAGCTTGTTTAACACGAGTCGAGCTTCATAATTTTTGAGCTCGAGTCAAAATTAAACACAGATTAGTGCTCGAGTAGTCTAACGAGCTGAGTTTTAAAAAAAACTATTTGACTCAGCCCGTTCAAATGCTTGTTTCATTAATCGAGTCGAACAAGTTAATCGAGCTCAATGAGTCAAGCGAACATAAAGAGCTAATCAAGCCAATTAATTAATTTAATAATATTTTTTTACTTAACTTATTTAATATTACTAGAACTCAAAATTTAACAAGAAATATTTTTACTCACTATTTATTATACCTATTAAAGTTTTATCCTTTCAATACATCTTAGGTTGTGCACTATGGTTCGTTCGACCATGAAGGTCGAGCTAGGTCATCGTCAGTCGGGCTTATAGTGGTTAAGTCGGTCCGCGTCAATCTTGGTCCTTGTAGGTCGTGCAGACAACCAGTGGTCGAGACACAAAGACGTTGTTATTTTTTTGTCTGTGTTGCGTGTTTGTGTGTGTGTGTGCTTAGGAATATGTTTGTGGATGTGTGGGTTGTTTGTCGCTGTGTTGCGTTTAATAAACAAGGAAGACAAGAATGAGTATTTTTTTAATACACAATTTACACTTTAGACCCACAATGTATATTTTTGCTGTCATTTTTATTTATAAATAACTAATGAGTATAAGATTGTAAGTGAAAATGTTTTTTAATTTATAATGTATTTAAATGTGTTTAAATTATTATATATGCAATGTTTTTATTTTTAATGAATTTAATTTTGTTGTTAAAAGAAATTGAAAAAATTAAAAATGAAAGTCGCTTTATAGTGGCAAAAAGTCGTTTGTAGATCGTTGAAGAAAGAGAGCTGATGTGGCAGGAAAAAATGTAGGTCGCTGGTGGTTATTATAGTGGGTAACCTTAACGACTTAGAGTTTTATAGCTTCCTCCTCCCTATTCTTTTGTGATGGAAACTCCCTTCTTTTTTTACGAGACATACTGACCCGTGCGATGCACACGGGTTGTATCTAATGCATTGCGGCCGGGTTGTATGTAATTGTTATTTGCGTAATGGTTATGTGAAATGTTTATGTTTAAGTTTGATGATGCATGTTTTTGTAAAGGACCGCGTAATGTTTAGCTACATATTTTTAAAATAATTTGAGCTATAAGTTAACTGTTTGGTCTAAACGTCATTGGGTGATCATTTTAGTTTTAAGGTTAACCTTTTATGAGCAAGAGGAGAGTTTTATGATTACGGGAGGTTTAAACGTGGGTTTGTATTATTAAATTAAACGGGTTATAGCACAAAGTCGGCCGTTATGTCCCTAGTTCGTTAATGAAAAGGAGTGTAGATTTGAAGGTTGTTCTATGGTTAAAATGTAATTCCCTAGGGCTTAGTTTGTGTCCTTAAAAAAGTGGGGGTTTTAGTTTGTGGTTTGTAGAAACTTATGTGTTTAGTTTTGATAGGTTTAGTCGCCCCCTATATTTGATTTGATCGGGGGTTACTGGCTCTTTGTATTCGCCGCCTGAATTTCCATCATCATGATGGTTCCATTGCCTCTTCTCCACCACATAATACCTCTATATATACCACCATTTTCATCTCCCCTTATCATTCCTCCCCAATTTCTTAACCCTATCTACTCTCCCACATAATTAGAAAAAAAAATTGTCAATGGCAGCTCCTGGACATTCGAATGTGGTTGCAAGGCATGCAATAGATGAGATTGCTGAGTTCACTAGTGAAACTAAGACCCCAAAATACATGAAAGTGTTTATCTTGCAACAAATAGCTAAATCCATGTGTTACGTTAGGGTGCTCCATGAGGAAGCTGACATTGCAAGGAGATGCTTAGCCCAGGTGAATGCCATGATTGCTAAAATGGAAGCTATGAATGATCAGGAAGAGTATTATAACAGTTTGAGGTCTTTGAGGGATAACAGAAGGATTGGGAATGATAGGCTTATGAGGTTGAATGAGTTAATTGCTCAGGCTGAGGAGGACATTTGGACCAATGAATCCCACTTGGAGATTATGGAGGCTGCTATCAAGGGTGATTAGGGACTGTTGGTTTTAAGTATGTTTAGGGAAGGAGGTAGTGGTGTCTTTTGGCTGGTGATAATTATTTAAGTGTTTTATGTTTTTCAGTTTATTTGTTTTGTGTGAAGCTTGTATCAACTCTGGCAACTATGGATGTTATGTTTTATCAATGAATATGAATGTTTAGGTGTTAATCTATATTAAGCTGTGTGTTATGTTTTTTAATGTCTTATGATATGCTATTAATGTTTTGGTTTTTTTGTGAGATGGATGTTTGTTATCTAAATTTGGGATTTACTGGTTTGATTGTTCCCCAAGTATTAGTATTTATAAGGTTTGGATGTGTGAAATTTAATACGCCAGTGTTTGTGTGGAATATTGTTGCTGTTTATTGGTTGCAAAAACATATCAAAAGAAATTGCCAAACACCCTGTAATTGTTTGTGGATTATGTATTTTGGCGCAAATGATGCAGATTGCCATTTTCATTTAGTTGAAAGATAGTTGACAGTGATATTCTTGTTTGGGTGAGACGTCGTGATTGTTTGACTTCATTTATAGATAAACTAAAGTTACCGAGTTTTAGTTATTTTCAGGTTTTAGTCATGCTTAAGAAGCGTAGAAGTGTTTAGGTCCTGTTGTTTGATGTATGTAAAAAGAGCGTGGTTGTAGTTCCATTTTTAATGTTATTGTCGGTAAATGAGCTTTCCAGCTGTAGGTTATATTTTTTTATGGGTTCCCGTTTGGGAAATTGCAGGCTGGCTTACCAAGTAACAAGGGTGGTTTTTACATGTACAGGTTGATTTAGAAGTCTTGTAGTAGATTATGGTACCTCTTTGGATCATTTTGTTGTGTTTTTGTGTAGGTTAGAGCTATGATTTTGCCAGAGGTGAGTGCATCCTGGCTTATAAGTTTTTGTTTGAAAATTAATGTGTCTATTTTTTGAAATTGTTTTTCATTGTGCGTATCTCTAATTTGGTTAGGTGCTGTTATGTTTTAGTTTAAAATATTTGTTGTGTAGGAAATGAGAAAGTAGTGTGTGAAGGGGATATGAACACTACATATGATTCATAGTTGTTGTGCAATAGGCTTTGTACGATTTAGGGACAGAGTATAAGAGTCTGCAATAGGCTTTGGCGTGTTTTTAACTTTTGGTTTATTCTCAATTAATTGAGTAAGTAAAAGCGAAAGGAGTTACAAAGTGGTTTGAGTTTTATTTTAATGTCATTATTAGGTATGTGTTAACTGTTTTTTAGGTATTTTTTAATGATGAGGCTCATCGGCTTCTTGTGCAGTAATGTCTTCCGAGTTTCTGTTTGGAAGAGTAAAGGCCCTTAAGTTTTGTTATTTATATCTAAGTTGTGTGGTAGGTTATCGTATCATACTTACATCTCTAGTCTTTTAGTCTTATTTAGTATCCATGGGTCCTTTTTTATATTGGATAAGTTAACGGAGGTTGTTGAATCCTCTCGTTTGCCGGATAAGATTTTTAATACAAATATTCGCGCAAAAACGATATTTATAATTAATGATTTTCATGTTTTGATAATAACAAATATAATGTCATACTACGTAAAAGTTTACGTAAACAAGTTATTTAGTCGAAAGTTTACTTGACGACGACAAATCACTTAAGGTATGAATATGACATTATTAAACATAATTAATGATCAAAGAAAAATATTATCATTTGCATAAACCTTTTCTAATCAAATGATTTAAGTTAACACATGATTAATTATAAGCTAGTTATATTAATCATATAAGACAAAATAAGATTAACCATAAGTAGAAACAATATTTCCAAATATTCCCAAATCTAGAAAAAATCTTTTCTTATTGGTGATAAGAAATATTTTGTTCTTGAAGATTCTAATAAACTAGTTTTATTAAGTACAAAACATATTTTGTATAGATTTAGAGTTAATCACAAAATGATAAATCCTGTCCCAGCTCCACCCACGGATCCACCTAATACACGGGACTGATCTAGCATATGGTGGATCCGTGAGTCGCACAGACTAGCTGGCAGGGACATATTTGAATTTCAAAGGCTTGCTTATAAATAGCAACCTTAAGCTTTCATTTTAAACAACTCTTGACAAATATTTTTCACATACATCTTTTATCTTTTATATTCTTTGATCATTATACTTGTTACATAATCCATTACAAGTGATCAACTCATTCCACTCTTTAGTGAAGAACACTTACGAAGACGTCAAGCTTCAAGTGTTAATAGTTTAGTTGTGTCATCACGTTTGTGATAATCATTCATCTTGTATATCTTGTGTTGTGTGTTGTGTGTATCATATGTGTATGATAGGTTAGTATTTAGGCCACAAAATACATAGTGTGTTAGATTGGTTCTATCTCGAAGTAGAACTCGGTATTTAGCTTAGTACCAGAAAAAGTGTAAGCGACGTGTACGGTTTTCTCCGCCTAAAGGGAGCTTGTTGACATAGTGAAGATAACTCTCAAGTTGGGTACTTGGGGAGTGGAGTAGGGCGAAGAGGAGCTTCGTAGCCGAACCACTATAAATCATTGTGTCATCGGTTTGATATTTCTTATCTTTACTTGTTCATATTTCGTAGATTACTTATTTACTTATTGCATTGCTATCATATACACTTGTGTATATCTCTTGAGTTCACATAAGACGATAATCTAAGTTTTAATTTTAAAACGGTAAAAACTATTCAACCCCCCTTCTAGTTTCCACAATTGGTATTAGAAGCCAAGGTCACTGATGTGTCGTTGTGTAGGTATTATTTATGTATCAAGTTTTACTATTTATTTTATGCCGACTATACCTAAAACAACACTTTAACGGGCAGTGTACCCGGTCAAGATGTAGCTTCGTTGGTAAGTAGGGTGTCGATCATTGAGAGCAAGAGCGTTAACTCCTAATTCTATTAGTATTTTAGTTATCTATGTTAGTACTAAATTAGTCTAATTTATGTTAAACCTAAGTTAAACCTAAACTGATGATAAGGGGGTTTCAGCCTGAGAGACTGGCACAAAGAAACTTGCTAAAAATAATGAAGCTAAAATGGTTCTTTATAATGCTTTACCTAAAAAGGAATATGGAAAACATAGGGGGGGGGGGGGTGAATACGTTTTCGATTAAAATCTAAAAAACTAAAAATCACGAAACACTCAGGAAAGATAAAATAACACATATTAAGCCTAAATTAATTTATAACCGATGCCGAAACGCGTCCGATGATGTTTCTCAGTTTTTACGCAGTTTAGCTCCTTGGTAAACTGTCAGATTTAAGCGTAACGTATAAAATTTAAAGGTAGACGACCGGAATGGGTCGGAATACTAAATGGGAATTTACGAGGTGTGACAGATTGAATGTTTTGATGTCCGAGATTTTAGTTTTTGGTAGATAAGGATTGAAGATTACTTATATCAGAAGAAGCTGCATAAACCCTTATCTGAAACAAAGTCCAGAGGGATGAAGCAGGAAGACTGGCTTTGTAGGATCGTCAGGCTCTGGTTGTTATGAGGCTTTCGCTGGCAAAGAACGTAGCCTTCAACGTTGTGAATGAGAAAATCATGCTTGGTTTACTCAAGGTTGTTTTAAATATGTATGGGAAGTCGAGTGCTTCAAACAATGTTTTCTTGATAAGGCAGTTTGTGAGCACAAAGATAACAGAATGTGCGATTGTTATAGATCATGTGAATGAGCTTAAAATTCAATAATATCAAAATACTTAAAATATAACGAGAAAATGATTTTTTAATTACGAATAAAATGAGCCTAATATTACAATAATTTTGACCAGCATACGTTTTTATATATAATATTGAAGTTTAATATATTTCACAATAATAAAATATAAATAAAAACACACCTTTAAACTATCTAGCAATTTACAAACACTACCCTAGGCTTTATTAATAAATATTAACATTTATCATAATGATTATACTCACAGATGCTATATTATTTGGGAGATAATATTTGTTTATTAGTTAGGAACAATAACAATATTCATAAAAAATTAGGGTTAGCAAAGGGGATTACACACACAGTCACATACACTATCTTTGTTTGAGAACAAAACATGTAGCCACACTCATCAATATCAATTCTACTACCACATTATTTTAACGCACTCCCATTATCTTTTTTCCTGAAACTTCTTTTCTCTCGCCTGACACTTACAAAAAACCTATCACAAATCAAAGATGGGGCACAATTGCATGCGTTGATTCAAACATAAATCGTTCAGTAAGCTTACCAGGCTTTAATTTTTTTGCATGTGTATTTTTTTCAGGATAGTTGATTTTATTTGAAAATTAGGGATTTTGTGATATGGACATGAAATTTTGGGTTTTAGTCTCGACTGTTTGTTTGGACGTGAATTTTGGTTTAGGGTAATTAATTGAGTTTTTTTGTTGACTTTATTGAATCTTTAAAAATCTAATTACAAGATGTAGTATTTTACATCTTAGATTTTCATGTTTGCGATTACTAAAAATGTATCATCTTCGTTTAATGAAACCATTACGCCAAAGTGTTAGTGAAATGCTCAAAAAGCAAGTATTGGTTCAGCGCAAATGGATTGGTAGGGAAGCCATACGTAAAACCAAACTTATTCGATTTCTTAGCGACTTTAGTTTGGAAAAAAGGTGGATTGGGTTATATGTATAAATATGGACCAAGATGAGTTAGCCTTACCATTGTTTTAGGAGCGGTTTTGCTACAAAGTGGTGAGATGAGCTCATGTCATTGTTACTTATGCTTCTTATTGAGAAACGAGGTAATACGGTCAAGCTTTTTGTTTGGACTTGTAATGTCTTTATATTGAGATTAGGGTATATGTATATACGCACATGACACAACATATGTTGTATGGAAATTCTATACAGATTCAAGTGATGTCACTCTATAGTTTTTTATCAAGCGTTAGTTCAGTTTCTATCACTAATGAATGATATTTGATTTTACCTCAAACACTTTATGTCGATGGCATTTTATCAACATAGCTTTTAAAGTGCATAAAGTGGGACTTAATAGCTATTTAAAATCAAGTTACCTCAGGTTCAAAGTGGGTTCTTAACGTTGTCTCTAGAGTTATGCTGATGCAAACTTTTGTCACTGTACAAGCTTATCACAATCACTGCAGATACCAAAGTCCTTAAAGCAATGCAGATAATGACAGGTATCATATACCAAACACACTTACTGTTAGGATTTTGTTCGACTGTTGCTTTATATACCCCCTAACAATTTAAAAATACAAGTATAAGCTGTAATGGTGATAACATTGGCAAATTAGATGAGTTGTAATAATGACATTTGATCTTTTAGTTTTCTTAGACTCAACAAAAGAACGTTTAGGCTATCATGAGAAATGACGTTGTGGATTTCTTTTGGGGTGTAATTTAATTGTAGCCCGAGTGATGTAAATTCCAAGCCTCACTATTGCTGTTTAATCTTGATAGATAATCGTATAAGACACATTCCAGTGATTGGTCAAAGAGGCATGCTGGGGATGGATTCCATTGGAGATGTGGTTCGTGCAATTGTAAGTGAGCACATGGAAGAACTCGAGAAACCATGAAAGATGATGACGATAAGTTTCTATTTCGTAACACGATAATACTACATATTTGTGAACATGTTTATAGACTCCGATGATGACTCTAAAGAAGGTTAGTTTACTTTTTACTTTGTATGCTCATACTTATTTTTTTCATTGTTTTTTTACTTATGCCTTTCCTATCCTTCTTTTGTTTAGATTCTGACAAGGAATAAGAGGCTATCCGACTCCCGATTCCAAATGGTATAATAGAGTCTTATATGTCATGTTTTGAATATTAATGATTGTGCAAAATTGCTTGGTTATATTGTTCTGAATTGGGTTTGCAGGCTAGCCAAAGGCTAAGAAAGGAGTGAAAGAGACTAAGAAAGAGGAGAAACCGATAGCAGCCAACAAAGGATGCTAAGCATGTAATGATTATGGGACTAGGGAAGAATGATATAGATTATTCTGATGATTTTGACTACTAACAGGGATGATTTTTCTATTTTATAAGTTGGTGATATATACACTAATGAGGTGTCATTTTTTACACTTTTTCGGGTTCATTTAACCCCCTAAATCATGCAAATAAACCCATAATACATGCTTAATCATTTCTTTTTGTGTTTTTAGCACTTAGATGGCATTTGAAAGAAATAATCATGACTTGGACTCAATTTGGGAAGAAACGAGACAAGATTGCAACTTTACTCGAAGATACTTAAGATTTGGTTTACAACGTCTAGAGACGGCGTCAACATTTTTTTTGACGCCGTCAGAGCACTCAAGAGACGACGTCAAGATCCTTTCTGACACCGTCAAAGTAACCGACTCAGAATAAGCCCAAAGAAGATTCGCTGGCTGACGATGTCATAACTAACAAGTGACGCCGTCATGACTTTTTTCCTCTATATACAAACCCTAGTTTTTGTGTGTTAGAGTGGAATTCGTGAGGAATACTTAGGGAATGATTTTATTCATAGCTTCGGTCGGTTTTAGGGTTTTATAACCCTATTGTATCCACCATTACTCCATGTTTTATTGAAGTGAAGTTCTTTTACCCCTTTAATCTTTTGATATGTCTATGTATTGTTTGATTAAATATTTTTTGCTTTCAATTAACATGTTAGGCTAAATTTATTAGTGTTTGCTTATGATTGCATGAAAATTAGTTTGTAATTCCTTTTACTATTGCTTCTTGTTGGTGGTGTTCACGTTAGGCTCTAGAAAACTAGCTTCTTTATTGATTGCAAAGACGTCTAGGGAAATGTGATTGTGTAGAAAGGATACCTTCATAATAGTCTTCATACTACCTTGTCCTAATAAGGTTGATCACCTTTTAAGTGTTTGAATGCGTGTAATATACTCTTAGAAACCTTGTAATATGTGGAAACTATAAGGGGGGTTGAATAGTTTTTACCGTTTTAAATTAAAACTTAGATTGTCGACTTATGTGAACTCAAGAGATGTACACAAGTGTATATGATAGCGATTCAATAAGTAAGTAACTAATATACAAAATATAAACAAGTAAAGATAAGAAAGATCAAACCGATGACACAATGATTTATAGTGGTTCAGCTACGAAGCTCCTCTTCGCCCTACTCCACTCCCAAGTACCCAACTTGAGAGTTATCTTCACTATGTCAACAAGCTCCCTTTAGGCGGAGAAAACCGTACACGTCGCTTACACTTTTTTTGGTACTAAGCTAAATACCGAGTTCTACTTCGAGATAGAACCAATCTAACACACTATGTATTTTGTGGCCTAAATACTAACCTATCATACACATATGATACACACAACACAAGTAGATGTAGGTAGATAAATATCACACACGTGATGACTCGATTAAACTAATAAGTGACGATGTCAGAGTAGCCGAAATTAAGAAGCCCAAAGAAGACTCTACGGGTTGACAGCGTCGTAATTAACAAGCGACGTCGTCACGTCTATTTTCGTATATATGTAGCCTTAGTTTTTAGGGTTTAAGTGTGGAATTCGTGAGGAATAATTAGGGAACGATTTTGATTCATTGTTACAGTCATTTTTAGGGTTTTATAAGCCTATTGTATCCACCATTACTCCATGTTTTATTGAAGTGAAGTCCTTTTATTCCTTTAATCTTTTGATATGTCTATGTATTGTTTGATTAATTGTTATTCGTTTTCAGTTAGCATGTTAGGCTAAATTTATTAGTGTTTGCTTATGATTGTAATGAAGATTTATGCAAATGATAATATTTTTCTTTGATCATTAACTATGTTTAATAATGTCATATTTATACCTTAAGCGATTTTTCGTCGTCAAGTAAACTTTCGACTAAATAACTTGTTTACGTAAACTTTTACGTAGTATGACATTATATTTGTTATTATCAAAACATGAAGATCATAAAATATAAATATCGTTTTTGCGTGAATATTTATATTAATATAATAGTCTTCATACTACCTTATTTGTGCATTGTCTTAACGGAATATTGCATAGAAAATGGGTTCATATAATTCGCTTGTGAATTAAGAAATACTTACACATTACATCGCAAGGGTGGCGGGCAATAGGATTAGGAAGAGCAATCTAAGGAGTAGTGCATGATTAAGTGAGCACGTTTGTTTACCTATACGAGTTTTCACATAGTTAGATTAGATTATAATTAGATTAGTAGTTAATTAGTTTAAAACAAACCCCCTTCAAAACCTGAGATTTTACTTGCTTTCTAAAAAAAATATAAAAATACAAAAATAATATTCTCTCAACCCTTAGACCTTAGTGACATTCGATTCGAGCCTACCCAAACTATTCCCCTAGAGAACGATAACAACCTTCGAGTCTTGCCTATACTACACTGTAACAATTAGGTACACTGCCTAGGGGATTGTAAAACTTTGGTGTTACAATCTACCCCACATCAAGTTTTTGGCGCTGCTGCCGAGGAATAGTCTAGGTTTCAGCTTAGGTCTACTCATGATGACATTAAATAACGTTACTTTTATGGCATTATTTATCCCATGTAATTAACCGATTTTATATAATTATTGCAAAGAATTGTTACTTAATCGTTTGTATTTGAGAATTGATGTAATTATGGAGTACTTAGTGAAAGTTAGCAAAAAGGCACGCATTCTAGAGCTTAAACGAAGACATTTAAAGATTAATGTTCTGACAACCAATACGTCGTATCCATCAAGGAAGATACAGCGTATCTGTGCCTGCACTTCACTAAAGACCACGAAAGAAACAAGATCCAATACGCCGTATCCAGGAAGATCAATACGCCGTATTCAAGCCATATGGAAATAAAATATTCTAGAAGATATCAAACGTGGTCCCTACTCCAAGAAATCCGCAATACGCCGTATCGAAGACACGCGATATGCCGTATCGACTTTTTTCCAGACCTTATAAGAAACTTAAAAACGAGTTTTAAGTGTGCTAAATCATATTCTCGATACCTAAACCATAAAATTTGATTTTTAAAGGAGAAAAAGAGCAGAAGAGGTCAAGCAACACAATTAATTCCATGGGAGACAACGTGTAATTTCTTGTACTCTTGTAATCGCTCAGTTTTTGGTATCATTCGTTAACTCGGTTAGTTTACCTTGGCTAGATTATTACTTTTGTATTAATTATGACGTTTAAAGGCTAATATTTACGGGTATTAGCCATTATTATGAAGATATTAATGTTTGGTTTGTTTATCTTGAGTTTTTTTAATTTCTCGTTGATTGCTTGTTTATGTTTATCAATATACTTGTTTACGTGCTTTTGTATGTGACCTATCATTCAACTGGATCTGTATCTGTGATCGGGGCCAAGTAATCTAGATGGCCGGTATAGCATCTCCATATAGTTATTTATAACATCTAGACCAAAAGGATCAAGAATAACTGCCCTATCTTTATCCTTAAGATTAGTGAGCATAGTTGGACCAAAGGGTGACCTTGGGATCAACGATACGTTCTCGATTAATTGGTTAAAGACTTGGTTAGAGACAACTAGTGTATTAATTGCCATTAAGCATAAGTGGGTAAAGTCTCTAAATGAGCTAGGGTTTAACAAGATTCTCCATTGCTTTAATCCCTAAATAGATTTATAACAACAAATAAGGAATGCTTTTATGCCGGATGCGTTTAATTGTAACAGGTTTAAAATTTTTTTTCCTACGTGTCAAGGTCTTAGGAAGAAGTACGGAAGAAGTACCGCCTAAGTCTTAAGAATGATATGCCACCCCGAGATAAGTAATCATTACACTAAATAAACAAACCAACGTTCTGATTGGATTATTAATGGTTAATACAGTTTTCTTATATTTGGCTAGACCGCTTTTTTTATCTTCTATTAATTTGCTTGCGTGTGTTTTAGTGTCTTGAATTGGTTTTAGTAGCCACAAAACCCGTGCCAGTCTCTCAGACTAAAAACCCCCTTATCCATTAGATTTAGGATTAATATAGGTTTAGCATATATTAGACTAACTTAGATTAGAAAACCAAAGTATTAATAAATTGAAAGTGTTTCTCGCTCTTAGTGATCGACACCCTACATACCATGAAACTCCCATCGACCGGGTACACTGCTCGTGAAAAGTGTTGTTTTAGGTAAAGTCGGCAAAATATAAATTTAAAACTTGAAAGCATAAATTACACCTACACGACAACACAATCAAGTTTTTGGCACCGTTGCCGGGGAGTGAAATTTAATCTTGATTTTTATTTGATATTTTGGTTTTTAACATTAGATTAGATCTAGCCCTTAGGATTAGCGTAGTTTAGAGTAAGTTTATATTCCTGTTTGTTTGTTTATTGTGTTTATGTAATACGGTGTATTCAGTTTACCGAATACGACGTGTTTGCTATTTGACGGTTTTTCTTTCCTAGAAAGTTTATTACAGGATGGACGACCCGAACATTACTATGGAAGAATACATCAGGCTCGAGGAAGAAAAAGCTCAAAAATATGGGAAAGTGTTTAACTGGGAACTGCTAAGTATGGTAAGATCTGGTATGATGAAGACGTTCACGACCTCAGATCCGTTGAAAATGAATTCCCAGCTATAGTCTTCAATGATAATTTGACTTCAAATAAAACACTCTTTTGTGAACCCACGATAAGTTCTCTTAATAATAATAGAATTAACTTTAGAATATCGTTTGACGAATCCGACGATGAAGATTACACGGTAGTTTTTGACAAAAACTCATTTTCTTATAAAATAATTTCTACCAATGATTTGAAAACGGATTCGGAAAATGATAATGAAAAAGTCAATATGCCTTTGTTTCCATCACCCGAGCCTTCGGTCAGTTGTATTGATGATTTAGACTTCTTCAAAGATTTTGAGAATGAATTTCCAGCCATTGTTTATAATGATGCTCTAACGTCTAAATCAGATTTCTCAACTTAACCCACTTTAAGCCCTCAACATATCGATGAATTTGATTTGAAAGATGAAACATCATTGTCCGGATATGTTGAAGAGGAACAAAACTTTTTGTACTTTAATGATCTATTCCCTTTTAACATAATTTATCCTGATGATCTAAAATCGGATAAGGACAATGATGATAATGAAATCGATATGATACAATCTTCGAGGGGTAATGAAAATACACAAGGGTCAAATTATCAGTTGGAAGGAAGTCACGATAAAATCAATAAAGTTTTCATTATGAGAAGTTTTGTCATGAAATTAAATGTAAATATTGTGGCTTAGAATTATCTTGTCAACGGGATGCTATTCAATCTTATTAAGAATTTATATGTGCCATTTGGCATTCCGTTCAACCCTAAACAGTATTATAAGGATGGTAATTGCACAAGAATGTTGCGGAGGCCAAGGTACATTTTATTTACTTTGATAAATCTAGGAAAATTAGTTTCCAAGAACGGATACATCGTATTAAGTTAACACCTATACGACGTATCCACTGTTTTAACTTGTGTTGACTAAGTCAACAAAATTGCCCAATACGGCGTATTGGACAAAAGGCAATACGGCATATCGAGTCTGTGTATAAAAACCCAACTGATACGCCGGATTGAGTTATGTACTCAAACCTTTTCACTCTCACATAAATTTTTACCACAAGAAAAATTCTTGAAGATCATTGTCTTTTGATTCGAATCGTCCTTATCTCTTTTATAATCATAAGGTAATAAGCTCTACCCTTTGCCCTTTTGATTTTTGATTTTCGAATAGAATTAGGGTTAGGGTTAGGTTTTGATTTTAGTTTTGAGCGATTGGATAACGCCTAACTGTTAAACCCATTTTCCCTTACACATGACTAGCTTTTGAGAATTATGAATGGGTCAAAATGGGTAGAAAGGGAAAACCCCTTTTCGTTTTTAAACTGCAAAGCAATACGGCATATCCACTCACATAAATACGACGTATTCAGTAAAACGAATACGGCGTATTGATTTGATAAAGATCATGCGTTTTGATTCCCATACGCCGTATTGATTTATATCCATACGGCGTATTAACTAGACAGATCTTTATACGGCGTATCCATTTATGAATACGCCGTATCCATCCTCAGAACAAAATGTTTAAAAATTAAAAATCTTTGTGTTGATCTCGTTAATTTTGCAGATATGGCACCTCTACTACCTCATGATCAAAGACACTTATGGCTCCATTATCAGGTGGTGGGATACACCGAGGAGATAGTGTACGATTTTGAGCAGAGGCTTGAGACGATATTCAGGAGACAGGTTAACCGAGTGCATATACTAGATTTTGAGGGATTGACTCCTGATATGAGACATAATTTGGTAGAGAGGCTGAAGATGGTATATACTGGAGATGATGGGGATGAGGTATTTGTTAGTCACGCTTGGAGGAGATTGTTTGGGATCCGAGCACCTCTAGTTCAGGAGTTTATACTCGAGTTCTTCAGCACTTGCAGGATCGGTAATGAGATGGGTTAGATGTCGCTGATACTTTATGTTTTTAGTTAGGAGGAGCTAGACGTAGTATGACTTGGAGAATGTTCATTCTAGTTCTAGGTTTGCATACTGCCAAGGAGATGGCAGAGGATAAGAACATTACTCAAAGCCAAAGTCCATAACAATCATGAGTAAGAACATTACTCGAAATCCAACACCACAAAGTAATGGGTAGGAACATTACCCACGATCCAACGTCATAACATTTAGCACATAACATATAATAGCTACATAAAAGTCCAAGCGTAAATTAACCCACATAATCACAGCAATTAAAACATTTTAAAACATATTTTGCATCATTTCCATCCCAAAAAAACATAGTAAAATGGGACTATGAAACTCACCTCATGCTCAGCTACTTGACAAAATCTTGCACACAATATAAACACAACAAAAACACAAGTTACACTCGGTTAGGCTAAATGCCCAAGCCAATGTAACAATCACGTGATGGACTTCTAAACCTTACACAAAGTTTATAATCCTTTAAATACATATCCCAAATCATTTTCATACCCTATATGACCTTATTCATTAACTTCTACTTTTACAGTTTCTGACTGGATTTTGTAGTCACTTTATGACCATAAATAAAATACTAAAACACCTAATTAATGGTTCTACTTACATTATCTAGTTCCCCAATAAGTTGTGAGCTAGTGTGATTTTTTAGAAAAAATAATATTAAGTGAAACTATTTTATAAAAATTCATCATTACAAAGTACTCAGATTCGGATCTGAACGCACACCAAAAAGTTTGACGTCCTTAAAAATACTTAGAAAATGTTTTAGCGTTATCCCTTCGAACTGGAGTTAATAGACACCTAAAATATGATCCATGATTTTTGGATAACCCAAATTTGAATTTTAAGTAGGGGTTTTACTCCCCGAAATCAGACCCAAATCAGACCTGAATTTACTGTTTTAACAACTTTTCTTGCGAAAATTATTTAACTAACTTCTCGACCTCAAAACCTTTCGGGGCTGGACTTTTTGGAAACTAGACTCTCTGAACTTATCAATGGACATAAGACTCATCAAAACTCTCATTACCAACTTGAGATATCACTCAAACAAGATGACCCAAAATTCTGCTCAACCCTAAATTCAATTCTATTGCCTTTTAACCCTAACCGAATACATCAACACGCATCTAATTCCATCCCATTCAATTATAATTAGTCTAATATCCCTTAATTACATATTTAATAAAAACCCTAATTCAGGTCATTAAATTGTTACATAATTTTTTAAAGAAGGTTGAATTAAAAAGGATTAAGAAAACATACCTAAAACCTTTGATTTTTTAACACAAATCACCCACTTGGATCTTGGATAAAAAAAACTTTTTTTTCTTCTCTGATTGGTTCGACTCGTTCCACAAAAGAATAAGGGAGAAGAGGTTTGTATTTATAGTGTTTACAAAAAAGATTAGGGATAAATTCCTATTAGAATCCTAACTTAGACTAAAATTGGTTTTTCCCCTTCTTTTCTCCTAAACCGATCGGCTAAACACCCCTTTTTATTTATTTATTTTATTATTATTTACACAAAAACCCTTAATTTTTGATATTTGTAAAACCTTTTATTTATTTTAAAACCCTTTAAGTTTAAACTAGTTTAATTCATATAATTCAAATTAATTTCTAAATATATCTTTCCTAACTCATTACTACTAAAATCTATCTAACCAAATTTCTAAACTTAATTTTCTATTCTCATGAATTCTTATTATTTAAATGCGTATTACTTACACAAAATATACGTACACATAAAAAAATTACACTATCATTTTCATTGTCACAAAAATGTGAACAAAATGAAATACCCAACAACCATAAACTCAATCACAATAAGACAATCACGCTCCATGGATTGGTACCAAACTTACATAAGATCACATAATTATATAGCACATAATGATGATGAAGTCAATACTAACGGTTTGACTATCCTGCTTAAAGCATAGTTGTCACACATTGGCCCACACAAATCCATATGAAGTAGTTCGAGTTTGGATTCTGTGCTTGGAACCAATTTTGGTGGAAGTGAAGCTTTCTTGCTTTTGCCTTGTTCACAGGCTGAACATAGGTGATCTTTGTTATACTTAAATTTCAGAAGCCCATCAACTAGATCTTTTGACGTGAGTTGGTTAATGGTACCAAAATTCAAATGAGAAAGCTTGCGTCTGCGGTGCCATAACCAAGATTTTGTTGATGTGGCTCTGGACATTAAGCACACTGGAGAAGAAGCAGCCATCTCGAAAATAGAAATAGTGTAAAGATTTGAATCATGAGAACCGGTAAGCAAATCATCACCCTCCAATTTGGAATGTTTCCAACTAGTTTTAATCCAATACACAACTATAATCAAATAATCAAGATGCGAAAATAAGAAGAAATCTTAGAATGAGAAAGTAGAGAGAGAAACAAGAAAAAAAGTTAGATTCAAGAGAGTTGGAAAGTTACAAGTGATGGGAAAATGCAACCAACACCCTTCACCAAGTGTGGTGAAGGGATATTTATACCCATGCTTTGTAAGCTTGGCACTTGGGCTTTCTAACGGGCCGGGCTTGGTTTAACTTGGGCTTTGAGCCCGAAACACGGACAATATTAGATTACAATCCAAGCCCGTTGAACCCGACTAGCCTATTACAATACAAGACCTAGTTTGACTTTCTAAGATCGATAACATTCTTGTTTGACTTAATATAATTAAGGCTAACAATCTCCCCCAAGTGAGGTTTTCTTCTTCAAACTTCTCTGTATCACCGATGACATTGAAGATATGACGTTTAACGTTTATGCTTTGCCTTGTTATGGTCTTGTCTTGTTTGTAATGGCTTTGTTCATTCATGCTTTGTGATCTTGATTTTGAGCCTTTATCTTTTGACTTTGAGTTCTTGAGATCGTTATCTTGCATCATCTCCACTTGACTTGAATCATCTTGATTTGACAACCTTAGATCATCTTTGGTGCTCTTGACCATCATGCACATACTTGTTACATTCTTGTTTGACATATGAGATTATAAGTCTAACAATCTCCCCTATTGATGATTCTTTATTTGACTTTGAGGCTCTTTGATGGTGGGGAAGATTAGAATCAACTATCTTGACGTTGAATGATTGACTTTGAAAGCTTGAGTATGAGCATGTGGTTTATGAATCCGACTTCGCTAGAATGAGGCTGCAACACCGTCGTCTAAACCTGAAATAAGACAGTTAGCAATAAAAGATGAATATGGCTTTGTCATTCATCTTGAGTTTGGTTGCATTAACCTCCGGTTTCCCGTTTTATAGTATAAATACTATACCTGTGATCAGGTAGATTCAAAGAATCTCCTTGACAGGGTTTCCAGCTCAAAGCGTAGGATCCATCTAATACAATGAATATATTCACCATGCTTGCTAGTTCTCATTACCAGAACGTCTCAAAGCAGACAACACGATAAGAGTGAATCAGATAGTTACTATCTTTCTGATTAAGTCGTCAATTCATTTACTGGACCAAAATTGATATCCAGTTATCACAAGCTTGATTCATATAGAATCTTGCAAGTCACCTACCAAGAGCTTGTTTGATGTTGGCTCAAGCAGGATTTCCATCTTCACTGTGAATACTTAAGTATCACTCAGATGTTCTGGCAAGATCTCAAGGATAATGCGTAGGACTCTTTGTTACAACTTGTGAACTTTATTGTGTTCAACAAGTGTATTTTGACATTGTGTCCTAATGAGATTTATAATTTGATCTCTTCTTGGCTCTAGACTCAATTTGTGCACTTTTGGTTTTAGTAATCGGAGGCTGGAGCAGACTGCCACCTATTCAATATCAACAATCTCGGAGTGAGATGTCAATAGATAACGTGTGTATCTCCGTGACAAATGAGACAAGTTTCTTTTAAGAGACTCGAATGGCTGGGAAGGTTGTGCCATTGCATCACTGGGGGCCATGACGACTTTCTTCAATATCAACAATCATCATTGTGAAAATTGATAGATATGTGTTGACCGGTTTCTGCCTAAGTGTAAGGTAGGGCTTCTTTCTTTTCACCCTTTATCCATACATTTCTTTTTAATTCTTCAACCCCTTCAATGCTTACCAAGACGTCATTACTAACACCTTGTTGTGATTGTTCCAGTGTTAGCTCAATCTTAGTCGGCATTTTTCCCTTATTCACATTCATCTCCAATCATACCTAAGGACTGCTATTTCTAACTATGGAGTGTCCTTGGGTAGATCCCTCCGGTTTTGGTTGGATCGTAGGACTTATACCTAACCTAACCACCTTATGACTTCAGAATCGTCGTGAAATTAATAGGTTGTTGGGTATAAAGATTGAACCATAAAACCATTTTCTGACATTGTTATTTTCAAATACTTCCCCTACACATGTGCTCCGAAATAGAAATTGTTTAGCACATGAAGGAAGGAGTTGGCACTTAGAGTCTAAAGATCACATTCGTCTATTAACATATTTTTATCACATTTTTCTCCCTTATTATAAATAAAAAACATCTTTAGTATTTGATAAATACCAATTGATTAAAATTTTGACATAAAATTTTCATGGGAGTAAAATTTAATACCACGATATCGCATGAATTAGATTTTGATAGCTTCCTTCAACAGTATATGTGGGATACCAATATTTATTAAAACTTGACATTGGAATAAAAAATTGATATGACACCACAAAATGTTAAAGACGGAGTGAGATGCCTTAGTGAACAATGTATATTAATAATTGACATTATAAGTTTCCACATTTTAATTTCACAAAATGTGTTTGGATACATAAAATTGACATTTATGAGATGTACCCAACACATTAAAAGGCTTTGTTTTAAAAAGCTCCCCCTCAGAAAATTATTCGAGGAAGGGAGTGTTGAACACACAATTTTAACAAATACCACTTTTTATGGAAAAATACCACAAATTATATTGTAGACAATTTGACATTGAAAGTTCTTTTTGAAAAATTGTGTTCATGATTTTTAAAATGATTAGAAGACCCTCTTATATTTAGAGTAAGCGCACTGAGGCGTAACAACTCCCTGTTTCATTGAACCGTTTATCACTGAAATGTACATAATCTTAAGAAAGAATTTAGAAATGACATGTTTTGAAAGCATTTGAAACTCCTGTTCGAACTTCATTTACACGCCCGTGTCGATGTTAATCAACATTTCTAGGTACGTAAATGTTATCGATTCCAAGAGACATGTCGAGAAGATTCTTTTTGGTATTTTTGAAATTTTTCTGATTTTATATTTTGTTTTTCTAGGTTTTTATATTTTTCTATTTTCTTTTTCAAAATTTTTTATAAATAAAAAATAAAGAGAGAATACAAATATTTACGAATTGATGTTTGATGGATCAAGCAGATTCAATTGCCAGAACCTCCAGTTCATCTGGAGTCAAACATCTCATACCGAGTCGTCTGACAAGATACTTAAACCTATCTTCCGATAAAGCTTTAGTAAACAAGTCAGCTAACTGGTATTCAGTTCTGACAAAGAATAATTCAACAATACCCTTTTCAACCTGTTCCTTTATGAAGTGATATCTGACATCGATGTGCTTGGTACGGGAATGCTGGACTGGATTGCACGAGATGGCTATGGCTGCCTTTGAGTCACAATACATAGGTATTTTATCAAAGTGGAAGCCATAATCTGTGAGTTGAGTTCTCAACCATAGAACTTGTGCGCAGCACATAGATAAAGACACATACTCGGCTTCTGCTAAAGACATTAAGGTGCAGTCCTGCTTTTTGGATGACCAGCTGACTAACTTATCACCACCTAGAAATTATATGCCACCAGATGTACTCTTACGTGAATCGAGACAGCCCGCGTGATCCGAATCTGAAAAAGCAGTTAGTTCAAAACCGGTGTCCTTCGGATACCAGAGACCCATGTTAATGGAGTCTTTAAGGTACCAAAAGATCCGTTTTACCGCAGTGAGATGTTTCTCAGTCGGTTTCGCTTGATAGCGAGCACAATAACATGTTGCATGTACAATATCTGGTCTACTTGCTGTTAAGTACATGAGTGCTCCGACCATACTACGATATTTCGTTTGGTCGACCGGAGTACCACTCAAGTCAGCATCAAGGTGTTTTGTAGCCATTGGAGTACCAATGCTATCACATGAGGTCATACCATGCTTTTTAAGTATCTCTTGAGCATACTTAGCTTGGTTTATAAAGATACCACGAGGGGATTGGTGGATCTGAATTCCTAAAAAGAATTTCAGCTCCCCCATCATAGACATATCAAACTTGCTGTGCATTAGTTTTCCAAATCGTTTTGAAAGTTTTGGGTTCGTAGAACCAAAAATTATGTCATCAACGTAAATTTGCACAAGCAATATGTCTTCCCCATGTTTAGTTATGAACATAGTTGGATCAATAGAACCTTTTGAGAATCCTTCAGATACCAGGAAGTTGGAGAGTTCATCATACCACGCTCTTGGTGCTTGTTTGAGACCATATAATGCTTTCTTGAGACGGTAAACTTTGTCAGGATGATATGGGTCAACAAATCCATCTGGTTGGTTTACGTACACTTCTTCCTTCAGAGGTCCGTAAAGAAATGCTATTTTAACGTCCATTTGGTACACTGTAAATGATTTGTGTGCAGCATACGCAATGAACAACCGTACAGCTTCCAACCGAGCAACTGGTGCAAATGACTCTTCGAAATCAATTCCTTCCTTTTGAGCATATCCCTTAGCCACAAGACGAGATTTGTTGCGAATGACAGTATTTTCCTCATCACGTTTGTTTTTCCAGAGCCACTTTAAGTTAATGACATTTTTGCAAAGTGGTCTGTCGACTAATTCCCATACATCTAATCGATCAAACTGATGAAGTTCTTCCTGCATTGATTCAATCCATGCAGAATCAGCCATGGCTTCTTTGATGTTCTTTGGTTCGGTTCGACTCACGGTGAGTGCGAACATACACATCTCGCCATCTGTTTCTAGCTGACGTCTTGTTCTAACTGATTGAGAAGGATTTCCAATGACTTGTTCTAATGGATGATCTTTTGTCCAACGTTGTGCGGAAGGATGGTGTTGATAGAAAGTATGCATGTTTGACGAATCAACATGACGAGACGATGTCTCCCCTTGTTCTTGTACCGGTGTACTGAAGATGTTGATAAATTCATCGTCGTCAAATTGTGCATTTTCTGTATTGGTTTCTGCTTGAATAATGTTCTCAGGTGCAGTGACAGTTGGTACTTGAGTTGGAGTTTGATGTGTTGAATGAATGTTCAATGGAGGTGGATCTGCAACATCGGTTGTTGTAGAAGTGTGAGTTGTGTTATGTTGTTGACGTTTATCGGGATTATCAGCAGCATGTA
Source organism: Tanacetum coccineum (assembly GCA_026074375.1). NCBI lineage: Eukaryota > Viridiplantae > Streptophyta > Magnoliopsida > Asterales > Asteraceae > Tanacetum > Tanacetum coccineum. The sequence goes on from BQNB010014338.1 coordinate 29,686, forward strand.
CAGCGGAAGACTTTGACACAACATGAGAAGTTCCATTGAGTAATTCACTGAACATCGGACTATAAAGTAATTCTAGTTCATTTGACATTATTACTGTCTCAGCAACTTGAGGAACATTTTCTTGACTTTGTGGACCGGGACTTAAACTGTCTTGTTCAAGTACCGTTGTCGAACATTGTGGACCGGGGTCAGAACTGACGTGATCTGACGCCATTTGAGGCAATTCGTCAAAGTTAACATGAATTGTTTCAACTATTATTCTTGTTCTCTTGTTAAATACCCTGTAAGCCTTTGACTGAGTAGAATACCCAACAAAAATACATGCATCACCTTTTTCCTTCATTTTATCAAGATTTTCACCATCTCTGACGATATAGCAAAGAGAGCCAAAGATGTGAAAGAACTTAACTGACGGTTTTCGGGCATTGATGATATGGTAAGGTGTTTTCTCATGTCGAGGAATTACAAGTGAACAGTTTTGAGTAAAACATGTTGTTGCAATTGCTTCAGCCCAGAAGAACAACGGAACTTTAGCGGCGCTTAGCATTGTTCGAGCAGCCTCAACAAGAGTATGGTTCCGTCTTTCGACAACGCCATTTTGTTCAGGTGTTCGAGTAGTTGACATTTCGTGTCTTATTCCCTCTTTTGCAAAGTATGCATGAAGAGTTTTATTAAGAAATTCCATGCCTTTGTCAGTTTGAACTGTTGTAACTTAAGCATGAAGTCCTCTTTGGACAAGTGTGAGGAAATCAATGAGAACTCCAGGTGTTTCATCTTTGGACCTCAAGAAGTGAGTCCAGGTATATCGGGAGTAGTCATCAACAATTACGAGAACATATTTCTTTCCATTAATGCTTTCTACCCGCATTGGACCACATAAGTCCATGTGTAGAAGTTGTAACCGTCTTTTTGAGCTCGGGGTAGTCTTAGTGTGAAAAGACTTTCTTTTTGCTTTCCCCAGCTCATAAGAAGAACACAGATGATCTTTGACGAATTTCAGCTTTGGAAGGCCATTCACAATATTATTCTTTGAAAGCAAGTTGATGGTGTCGAAGTTTAAATGAGATAGACGACGATGCCATAACCATGCTTGAGACGATGTTGCTTTAGCCATTAAGCAAATTGGATTGGGAGTTGTTGAGTCTTGAAGAGTAATGCCATAACCATGCGAGAAGATCATTTCCCTTCAAATCATGGATATAACATGTAGATTTCCGAAAAGCAACTTCCAAATCAGCATCGCAGAATTGACCAACGGAGAATAAATTGTGATTAAGCCCTTCGATGTAATAAACCCTTTTGATAGTAATAGTTCCTTGAACCAGATCTCCATAACCAAGAATTGGTGCAATTTGATCATTTCCAAACTTCACCGTTCCCAGAAATTTCTCCACAAAATTAGTTAGAAGTTTGAGATTTCCGGTCATGTGCTTTGAGCACCCAGAGTCTACGATGAATAGAACTATCTCGACGAGCTGCAAAAGAATTAGAAGACAATGGAGTATTGGACACAGTGGAACACCTAGGAGTCTTATGTTCTAAAATATTAGCAGTTCTAGATGCATTTCCTAGAGGCATACTAACGTTTGGGTTAACATTTCCTTTTTGAGACTTAGGTTTCCAATTATATCCGGATGGAGTATACTTAGGATACCACCAACTGCATGTCTTACTAACTTGCTCATATAACTTCCTAGTTATGTTTCTAGATTTCTTGACAGTGGAGTCTGTTGCAACGGTTTTCTTACTGGATGTTGCAACAGATTTGTTCACATCATGCTTGGGTTCTGTAGTCCTAACAGGCACAGCCATTGGTTGTCTAGTCCTAGAATTCACGCCATTTATATAATGTAGGACACACAAATCATGATTGTCATTCAGCACACACTTTCCACAAGTAACACACCTTCCTATTTGTTATATCTTGAATGAATTATTTGATTATATTTGACTGTATTGAAGTACGTACGAAGTTGTTGATGGTAGGTTTGGTAAGATATTATTGAACGAGAGAGAAATTAAAGTGCATGAATTTTGTCAATCTCCTTTCTTAACATTTCCTCTTCTTCAGAAAACCGTAGCAGGTTCTGGATCATAAGATAGGAGTAGAAGATTAACAATTGCTTTTATCTCGTTTCTGGTATACTGTTGCGATCTATGGAGAATAATGAGTGGATTTGAGTAAGAATGGGAATTTGGAGATGATGGTAAACTGTTGTTGTTGAGCAACAAGTGGCAAGTGGATTAGCTGTAACGTGCTGAGATCTTTCAGACTTCTTATCTCCTTTACTTCAATACTGGTGTTGCTTCAACTTCATAAATCTTGTTGATAGGAGACAGTCTTCAGCTCTTGCTCTGCTTAACAATGTCACTAACCATTGCCATTCGGTTTGTAGTTGAAATAAGAACTGACATTCAACTGATGATATAGTAACATGACATTGATTTTCTGATAAGCTCATTCATCATCTTGTAAACCGGTGAGTATATCACATTCAATTGAATTACTTACAGGAATTTACATGTCGAACAATATTGCGTCATGTTCTAATCCAACACAAACTGCGCAAGAACAACACTGATCAAATTACGTAACGATGAAAATGATGAGAAGTTTTACAACAAACAAGATATATCCATTCTAGTTGTCTCTTGAAACTCAAATTGGATGGGATTACTTTTGTGATGGCCACAACTTGTCGTCCATCCTGCTATTTGATATTTTATTAGATATGACGATTATCAAGATGAATAATTGCTCGTCCTGAGGGGAAGAGGTATGCGAAGAGCAGAAAACTTTCTAGTATCGAACTCAATTCTGTAGGTGAAATCATCCATCTTCAAGCTATATAACAATGACCCAAAATCCTAGACAAGCTCAAGATCAGTGTTCTCAAGGACAATTAGGTACGAATTAGATGCTTGGATGGAAGATGCAGGAACAGATGATGATAAGTTTACCTAATACAAAATATCACAAAAAAATTGTAGATGAAATGTCAGAAGAAATTGGGCAGATGCTAAACTAAAAAAGTTGTAAATGAAATGATGAAGAACAATAGATGCAATTTATAAGAAAGAGCATCACTTCATTTAGATTCAATTACATAACAATCTCAGAATGATATTGTTTGGGGAAAGATGAAGAGAGGATGACTCAATCCAACTCCAAAAAGAAAGCACCAATTGTTTTCAGCTGCCAAAGAGATCCAAAAGCTCCACCATTGACTCTAATGAATCAAGACCTATTATATCTCAAGCATGGGAACTTAGGACCAAAGAAGTATACTCTGTCATTACATAAGTTTCTTGTAGTTCTGTTTCCTGATGATGATATGGAAGAACGAACTTCAAGGTGGATTAATAAACGTATCAAGAATTTTAATGTGTATGCTCGATATAGTGTGGAACATTAAGAAATATGGCAAAGCAAGTCTCACAATAGAATGTCAAACACAGTTATTAGAAACAATCCTCGTGAAGTTTACTCAGAATTAAAGATAGTTGGTGTCACACCTCGCCAAGGCGGAATCGCAAGGCATGATCAATTGGCATAATCACAACATAAGGCATCAAAATAGAGAAAACTAAAAATGACTTTCAATAAACTTCAAGATGCAAAGCGTGTTATGACAACGCCTAAAACAAAAATCAAACATATAATGCAATGAAGAACACAACGATGACAATTCAATTGAAAAACAAAAAAAACAGATAAATTCATATGACTCCACAGCAAGCCATGGTCCAGCAACTCTCTTCCAAACCCTTTGAGTAAACTTAACTAAACAAACACACACACACACATATATATATATATGTATGTATATGTATATATATGTATATATGATAAATATTTAAGTAGATTATAAGTACGTATATATAAAATATGTAAATAATGGAACGATTATTATATATATATAAATAAATAAATATATATATATATAGCTAACTAAATATTAAATGATATATATATGTGTGTGTGGTTGTGTGTACGTATATAATACATAAATATATATATAATATATGTATATATATATACATATAATGTATATATTCATATCCTATAGATATATTAAATATAAATAAATAAATATATAATATATATGATATATATAGTACTAAATATAGGTATTAAAAGTCACGTATTAATACATATAATACTAGTACTTAAGTATCATAAGTACATACTTCTTATACAATATATAAACATATACTACATATACAAAATATACACACACTACTATATATACATACATACGTCTGTACATAAACAAACAAACCTACGTACATATATACATACATACGTATGTAAATTTACAAACATACGAACTACATATACATACAACCGTACGTACATATACAACATACGGAACGAACATATACAAAACATACATACGATACTTACATATACATACATAATACGTACAACATAAGATGGCTAATAAATTAATTTAGTTATAAAAGACTAAAATCTCAAATAAAACGAAATGAGTAAAGATATTCTGAATGGTTTTTTTAGGAAAAAAACTTTTGAACGAAAGTAAAATCCAAAACGCTTCCAGATGTCTGTTATCCCGACGAGGTGCGAAAATTTAAGAATCGTGTAATAAGTTTGTGAACGCGGTTTATATGAATGATCAAATTTTTGATTTGGATTCATATATCTACTAACTAATGCAAAAAAAACAAAGTCCAGCCACAATACGAAGCAAACAATGATATTAATCACAAAACCGTATAACCGTAATATAAAAAATAAAGTGAAGAGGGCTTTAAGAAACCAAAAATTATAATTTATATATTTATACCCCTAACATAATCAAATTTATTTTTTATAAAGTCCGAAATTTGTTAAGAAAAAGTTTTATAAAAAAAGGAATTTATAATTTTTTGATACGTTTTATTTATTATAAATGAATTAAAAACAATTTGAATTCTAAAAATTAGTTAGTAAAAAGATAATACTAATTTTAAGAAAAATCTACAAATTCAAGAAAAGTATACTTTGAACTACTATTCTAAACCTAATTGATAATTGGGTTCTCTAACAGCCCATATGGAATCAGCGTAATAATGCGACATAGGCTGTAAGAGCTTTAATTGGCAAAAAGTGATTAAAAGAAAAGTGGTGTGAAGGTAAAAACGAAAAAAGACTCAAGGGCTAGTTGGCATGTGTGTGGATGTGATAAAAAAGTTGTTGTGAAGTTTTTAAGGTAGAGGGTCCCGGGGTTTCGAGCCTTGGACTTACCTATACTCCCAATCGTTGTTTATTTTGTTTAAAATTTACTTTTAAAAAGTTCCTAAAAAAGCTAAAATTACCAAGAATAACAAAGTACCTTTTTTAGAAACCATCAATAATGCAAGATTAAGCTAATAAAGTGACAAATTTGTCACTTAAAAAACTTAAAAGTGCATTAACATATAGACTGAATTTCTATAAGTCATAGAGTAAGCTCAAACCTAGCCAAAATAAGCTACAAGGACCTTAACCTAGACCTAAAAATCAAACCAAACCAATTTAAGCACTTAAAATAAGCCAAGAGCTGAAAGAACCAAATAAGCTTTTTGCTAAAACTGGTATCAAAACAGTCTAAGAAGGCACTTTTAAGCTACTTTTTAAGCTAGATAATCAATAAGCTAATGTCTAAAAGCTCAAAACAAATAAAGATACTACTATAAGGTATAAGAATAAGCAAAAATTAAGCATTTTGGATCACTAATGAGCTAGAAAATAACTTATGAAAATGGCAGTTTACCTAAAAACTAGGTATTTTTGATTATTAAACAATTTTTAAAATCTAAAAGAGGCAAACTGCAGCCCTAAATTCAACTAACTAAATAAGCTCTAAACCTCAAAATAAGCTTAAACAGATGATGTTTATATTAAAAACTACGTGTGCTATCAAATTCAAATCCTAAAATAAACTTTTACTTATCTAAATCTAAGATTGAAAAGTGGATTTTAACTTTAGAACTAGGACTTAAATGACTCTTGAAAGATCTTGATCATAAACATCGCAAGACAATTGCGGCATATTCTAAAACATTTGCTACTGAATTTAAAGCTTTAAACAAACATGATATCAACACCAAAATGCAATTTCTCAGGATCTAAGCAAATAAGCGGTTTAAAAGACTTAGAACACAACAGATTCTAGCATATGGTAGATTTTACATTAAAACTAAGATGTAAACCTTAACAACTACTGAAAACTAATTAAAACTTTCTGTAAATTGTGATCCCAGAAACCAGACAATGGCGGATCAAAAAAGACTCAAACAGCACTAACATTGGTTAGTGCTGTTAGTGCCAAACACCCCTTTAAAAAATACTTTTTTCCATTATAACCTATTTTAAGCTAAGGGGATCTTTGAAAACAGATAAAAACTAATATATCAAAATACTTAAATCAAGCAAAATCCACCTTCAATAAGCACTTTACAAAAGTAAACAGAATTATGCTATATTAATCTAAAAATTACAAAAAATACTAAAACTTGAACTAATAGAGTCTAATAAACATAACATCACATCAATAAGCAATAAATAACATAAATAAGCATTAATAAGCAAAGATAAGCAGTAAATAAGACAGTTTAGCATTTCTTTAAAGGCAATAAAATGGAAAAAGTAAACGATACAAAACCCATAGCCTTAACAAGAGTATTAAACATGTCTCTTATGGCTTACTACAAAGCTCTACTACTTTTTACAAACAATCAAGTAGGTCAGAAAAGCCTTCTAAATCTGGCTTTACTTCCAATTTAGCTTTTGAGGGATTTGGTAAAAAAAACTTAAAACACTATAACTATGGAAAAGCTTAAATGCTTAAGATAAACGCATTAATAAAAGCCAGAACACAGTTTAAGAGAGCTTAATAACCATTTTTTAAAACATAAACTTAAAATCCTTTAAAACATAAATTAAATAAAAACATAAATTTCATTAACACTTAAAAAACATTACAAGACTTTAAATAAAGTTACAAGTAAGCAAAACCAAACTAATTTAAGTCTGAAATACAATGCAAAAATATTAAAAATTAGATTACCCCATGAATGTGTGGACATGGCCTCTATTTATAGCCTGACCTGTGAGGAAGCATCTGGTCATAAGTGGATGCTTCTTCTTGAGAGTGGGAGTGAGTTGTGTTCCCCAAGCCTTTGAATCATATCCTTGATCTTAATTGTGTTTTCTTTAATCTCAATCTCAGCCTTGATTAGTCCAAGTCCCCATTAAACCATAACCTTACATGGATTACCATATGGAGCTAGTCTCTGCTGGGGAATGTGGGTTTAGTGTAGTTACGTGGGTTTTTTGTCTTGTTGCAGGTAAGAATAAAAGGAGGAGGATGAATAGTGAAAAATGGAGGGTTGAGTAGTTTATTTGTTTTGGGGTAACGAGTGTTAATGGTAAAGGGTAACGGGGTTAGGGGTAAAGGACTAATTGTGTAAGCCATTAAGGACTTACTGTGTTAGTCCCTAAGGACTAACAGTGTAAACTCCAGGGACTAATGGTGCAAAAGGGGTAGTGTTAGGCTAATGGGATTGTATTAATTGGGTTGGTTGTAATGGTTTTGGATTTGGGCTTTTTTATAAAGGCTTAAAAGCAAAAGCTTATAAAAGATTTATTAAAGGTGATGACCCGGCGCATATAACTTGGGTAGCGGGTTGGCCCATTATAAGATAAACACGTCTTTGACATCGAACATTCACGCCCTTTTCCAATCCCCGTGCACGGTTTTTTTAGTCGTTTTTTTTTTGGCTTCGTTTTTGTGTCCTTTATAAATATCCGATACCTGCAACATGTATACAAGGCAAAACAAACAAATATTTGGCATTTAAGATCCGTTTTTATATAACACATAATGCTCGTTTTATTAGGTCAAAGGTATGAGTAATTAACACATACAAAAATCCTCCATACTAAACAATTGTGCTGTGACCTCACTCAAATGCCATAACTATACAATTAGAAGAGCTAAGAATCTCAATCCCCTTCCTTCCGACTATTACCTCAAAAACTAGACTAAAAGTGTTCATCAAAAGGACATAATGATTCTTGATAGACAGCATTAGTATTTTGAAAGACCCCGTATTTGACCATTTATTATTTAAATCTACACTAATTATCCATATATATAATATATGATAGAATATTTAAATAATAAAGTAATAGAATATATTATAATATAAATATTATATAAACATAAAGATAAAATTCTTGTATTTTCATTTTTTTATACTATCCTTATTTAGCACAAACAGAATAGTTGTGGACTTTATTATTTATTTTTTCCTTAACTTTTATAGGCACAAATAAAAGCACATAAGATCCTAAAATGCCCAATGGAAGAATAAAGATTATCATCGTGTCACCTGAGTATGTTTTCACTATTGGTTCAAACCAAGCTTATAAAATCGAAATCCACCTGTTAAATCTAAGTTAAGAAGGCTAACACTACTCATCCTTGTAACTTGTGAAACTTTTCACTCCAACAATTATTATAACTAGTGAATGTGCTATATTTCGCATATTCACCCATGTATCAACCGATTTAAGAAAATTGGTAATCTATCTATGCTTCACGTTCCACCCAGCGAAATTATTATTTATTGAAGGCCTATATCATTCATGTAAGCGACTTTCTTCCTAACATTCAGCCAGACCGGCTTAGGTGACCAAGCTTTTGACACCCCACAGAGAATAGTATCAGAACTCACGGACCTTCAGTTTCAAAAACTCTTAGGCTTCCCGTTAAATAAATAATCTAAGAATTATGATTTTGAAGGCGAGATCATTCCATGTAGCGACTTTCTTCGAGACCGGCTTAGGTGACCAGGCTTTTGACACCCCACAGAGAATAGTATCGGAACTCACGGACCATCGGTTTCAAAAATTCTTGGGCTTCCTGTTAAATAAACAATTTATTTAGAAAAATCACAAGTTAAAGTGAAATAGTCTTAGTTCAACATCGGTTGTGAGCCGGCAAGATGCAGTAAACATCGGTTGTGAGCCGGCAAGATGCAATCACAAGTTAAGTATACATCCTTTAAAGTAAGGAAATCATTGACCTTTTAGAAGGCTGCAACATCGGTTGTAAGCCGGCAAGATGCAGTAAACTTTTATTAGCTCACAATTTTTATTATTATTATTATTACCTCATTTTTCATATTATTTTTTTACACTTTATATTACCACGATATATAGAAAAATTCTTTTTAGAAAATTTAAGTATAAATTTGAACTAAGACTAAATAAATTATTGTTATCGACTATACTTCAAAAATCGTTGATTAAAGTTTAATTTTTGAAAAGAACACATATTATTCGTCCGATTAGAAGCTTAGGGGAGAAAACGCAACAAACTACACTTATGAGCTCTTAAGATTTCCAACTAATCCTTGCTTAGCATCTAACTCATAATTAACTCTATCATTTCTCGTTCTTCGCAAATTTAAAATCTTTAATAAAAAGATCCGCGAATGCTTAGTCAAATAAACTAGCTTAGACAAGTTTATAAAGGTTAAGGGACAAAGCTAAGAGCTCAACACGCTCGATCGAGTCAAAATTTATTCTTATTCTACTCAGCAGGAAAGTTAACATTGTGATAAAACACTTATTTTGTTTTTGAAAATTTTTAAATTTTTTCCTTTTTTTGTATTTTGGTGGTAAAAACGGGATTACGTGAAAACAACGGCTGCAGGCACAATCAAATCGATAGATCCTCCCCCATACTAGAATTGAACATTGTCCTCAATGTTTTAAGAAGGGTTTCTACGTAAATCTAAAGTCGTTTATTAAGTATGCTCAAAGATAAACGTTAGTCGATAAGATTTAGGATATTGGATTCCCATAATCATGCTCAGGATTGAAGCTAGAGTGAACGAGGGACAAAACCACGAGCACGAGAGGCTTTAAAAATCCGGGACAATCCTGGACAAACATCACAAAACACAAAACACGAGAAAATGGAAGAGGCGAACCTCCTCGCGTTACACTTATTCATTACTACTATTATAATTATATTAAGATAAGCATGGGTTGCCACCCACGAAGCGATTGTTTATTAAAGAGTCACTAAGCTTGACTCGTCCCCGAATTTATTGGTCTATGGGGAAAGTTTGGAGATCCGGAACAACCATCGGTGGTATGTCCCCTCCAAAGTAATGTTTAAGTCTATGACCATTCACCTTGAAGTTTGGCCCGTCGGTTTGAGATAACTCTACGGTGCAATAAGGGAATACTTGGGTAACGGTGAATGGTCCAGTCCATCGGGTCTTAAGCTTGCCCGAGAAAATCTTTAATCGAGAATTAAAGAGGAGGACTCAATCGCCAACATTAAAAATGCGGTTCTTGATCTTGGAGTCATGGATCCTCTTTGTTTTCTCTTTGTAGATCAAAGAGTTCTCATAGGCCTGATCACAAAGTTCATTTAATTCATTCATTTGAACATTCCGGTGATCACCCGCGGTCACAAGGTCATAATTGCAATGCTTTAAGGCCCAATAGGCCTTATGTTCGAGTTCAATAGGAAGATGACAAGCCTTTCCGTACACTAGCTTATAAGGAGTGCACCCGATGGGTGTCTTGAATGCGGTACGGAAGGTCCACAAGGCGTCATCCAACTTATCAGACCACGAAGCACGGTGTTCGCCTATGGTCCTTTCCAGAATGTGTTTCAAACCACGATTTGAAACCTCATCTTGCCCACTTGTTTGTGGGTGATATGCGGTGGATAGACGGTGAGTAACTTCATATTTAAGCATGACCTTTGCAAACTGGTCATTGCAAAAATGGGTACCGCGATCACTAATGATAGCACGAGGGGTCCTAAATCGGGCGAAGAGAGATTTTAAAAATTTGCAAACAACTCGGGCGTCATTGGTGGGGAGCGCTTTCGCTTTAACCCATTGAGACAGTAATCGAAGGCCGGAGGTTATACTAGTTCCTCGTTGAAGACGGGAACGGGCCCATGAAGTCGATGCCCCAAACGTCAAAAATCTCACAAACTTGAATTGCGTTTTGAGGCATTTCATCTCGTTGTGAGATTTTTTCCTGACGTTGACAGCATTCACATTGGGGACCAAGTCATGGGCAATCGCGCGGTAAATGGGTAGCAAAAAGATCCTAAAGTCAAAAACTTTTTTGGCGGTGTAGTTGGCACCATAATGTCCCCCGGTGGGCCCATTATGGCAAGCTATGAGGATATCAACAGCTTCTTGGCCGTAAACACACCGTCGGATCACTTGATCCACACAAATCTTGAACAAATAGGGGTCGTCCGAAAAGTAGTGCTTAACATCCTTGAAAAACTTGTTCTTTTGTTGGGACGACATCCTCCTTTAATCTTAAAATTTCCCGCTATGGTAATTTGCAAAAATCGGCTAAGTCCATGGGGGTACTATCATCACCACGAAAGGTAACCATACCAAGTGTCTCAAGAGGAAATGTTTTGGTAATTTCCTTGTTCTCGAGAACATCTTGGTGGGGATTTTCAAGTCTTGATATGTGGTCGGCCGCGAGATTCTCTACTCCTTTTTTTTATCACGAATAATGACATCAAATTCTTGGAGTAGGAGAATCCACCGGAGCAATCTCGGCTTAGCATCTTGCTTGGTAAGAAGATATTTGAGAGCCGAGTGGTCTGTATACACTATGGTCTTCGACAAGACTAAGTAAGGCCGAAATTTCTCAAAAGCATACACCACAGCTAATAACTCTTTTTCCGTAGTGGTGTATTATGCTTGAGCATCCATCATGGTCTTACTTGCATAGTGTATAGGCTGAAAATGTGTGGTCTTACGTTGCCCCAAGACTGTACCTACCGCGTAATCACTAGCATCACACATAATTTCAAATGGTAGGTCCCAATCGGGGGCAACTAAAATCGGAGCTTCGATTAACTTCTTCTTAAGTATATTAAACGATTCAACACATTCTTTCGAGAAGATAAAAGGGGTATCTTTTTCAAGAAGATGGGTCATAGGCCGGGCGTTTTTAGAAACATCTTGAATAAATCGACGATAAAACCCAGCGTGACCTAAAAAACTTCGAATACCTTTAACAGAATTCGGATGAGGGAGTTTAGCTATAACATCGACTTTAGCTTTATCGACCTCAATCCTGGACTTTGAAATCTTATGCCCTAGAACAATGCCTTCTTTTACCATAAAATGGCATTTCTCCTAATTTAGAACTAAATTAGTGTCTTCGCACCGTTTGAGCATTTTGTCTAAATGGGAGAGGCATAAAGAGAAAGAATCCCTGAAGACCAAGAAATTGTCCATGAAGACCGACATTGTTTCCTCGATCATATCATGAAAATGGCCATCATGCACCTTTAGAACGTGCCCGAAGCATTACATAAGCCGAAGGGAATACGTCGGTAGGCAAACGTCCCATAAGGGCAAGTAAAGGTGGTCTTCTCTTGGTCTTGCGGGTCAATAGGAATTTGAAAGTATCCCGAGAAACCATCTAAAAAACAATAATATTCGTTTCCCGCGAGTCTCTCAAGCATTTGGTCCATAAACGGTAACGGGAAATGATCTTTACGAGTGGCATCATTTAACTTTCGGTAGTCAGTGCATACACGACATCCCGTAACTAATCGAGTAGGTATCAACTTATTATCATCATTTTCAATTACGGTTATACTGCCCTTTTTGGGCACACAATGAACGTGGCTAACCCACGGGCTATCAGAGATAGGATAAATCAATCCGGCATCAAGGAGTTTGATAACTTCTTTTTTGATAACCTCATGAATTTTTGGGTTAACCCGTCTTTGGTGTTGAATTGCCGGTTTAGAGTCATCCTCTATTAATATTTTATGAGTACAAATGTGAAGGTCGATGCCCTTTATATCAGAGATTTTCCAAGCAATGGCATGCTTGTGTGACTTTAAAACCTTTAGAAGTCAGACCTTCTCATCTTCTTTTAAGTCTTTAGCAATTATGATGGGTAGTTTATCGGTGCCCTCTAAAAATGCATACTCAAGATGAGAAGGTAGATCCTTGAGCTCGAACTTCGAAGGATCATTAATTGAAGATTTTTTGGTTTTAGGTTCTACAAATCTTAGTTCTTATAGAGGGAGAGGAGATGATGGATCATCATTTAGAAATTCCTTAAGAAGACGAATGTCTCCCTCCGAATCATAGTAAGAGTCATCAATTTCCAGTGAAATTGAATCATCTTCAATAGCAAGGAAAGCATCGGCTTCTTCTAGAAGAAAGTCATTATCCCCGAAGGGAGTGAGAGTAGGAGAAGAGGTAGAAATAATCGGTTCCGAAGTGGGATTGCCACTTGTAGAAATTTCCAAGAATCCGAGCACTTCTTGAGCATACTCCCCACAAGCTACGTCGATTACATCGATTTGATTAATCGACTCAACATCATTGTAGACGTATCTCGAAGTTTGACCAACTTTGAATGTTACGGCTTCATCATCATGGCAGAGATTTAATTCTTCACCGTAAACATCAATCAAAGCTCGTCTGGTCCTCAAAAAGGGTCTCTCGAGAATTAAGGGGACCCGAGGATCGACGACATAATCAACGACTACGAAGTCGGTTGGAAAATGAAACTTTCCTACTTTCACAAAGACATCTTCGGCAATGCCGGCCGGTCGAGTGGTCGATCGGTCCGCAAGCTCAAGAATCATTTGCATAGGAGTAAGTTCGGGGAGTGAGATCTTCTTCCATATGGAGAGAGGCATCAAGTTGATGCTTGCACCGAGATCGGCCAAGTCCAAACATTCATCTAACTCCGGAAAATCACATGGAATGAGAAACTTGCCGGGGTCTCCAAGTTTTTCGGGTAAGTTTTTGAGGATAAACTCCGAACAATTTTCATTTACCGATGTGGTGGTGGCTAATTCAAACAATTTTTCTTTGTTATTAAGGAGACTTTTAAACATTGTAGCAAACTTAGGCATGTGAAGAAGAACATCCGCGAAACTAAGCTTGAAATGTAATTCCCTAAAGATTTCAACAAATTTCGAAGCTAGGAGATCATCTTTTTCACGGAGCTTTTGTTTGTTGGCTCTCGAAGGATAAGGTATAGACGGTTTAGGCTTAGGAGCAACAATGGGCTTATCAATTGGAGCTTGAATTTGGACTGCCGGAGGTTAGATGTTTTCGGTACTCGATTGCACCGTATCCTTTGTCACCTCGGGTTCTCGTTCCACCACCTTAGGAAGAGAAGAAGACGGGGGTAGAATTGGGGGTCCATTATAAGAAATGCCACTTCGGGTGGTGATTGCTTTCAAATCACCTCTCGGGTTAGCAATGGTGTTGCTAGGAAGTGAACCCAAACCCGAAGTAGAAGCGGTATTCATTTTCATGAATTGACCAAACATGTTCTTAAGCTCGATGTTAGAATTTGTTAAAGAGGTCATTTGGGTTTGCATGTTTTTCATCACCGCATCATTTGCCTTTATGTAGTTTAAGAAATCACTAGTCGTCACAACTTGTGGTTGATGAATAAGGGGCTTGATAAGCCGGAGCTTGATAATTTTGGTTTCCTTGATTAACTCCTCTGTTTTAATTGTAACCTTGATTGTACCGGGTTTGATTATTTTGCACATTCGGTTGAGCAAAACCCAGTGGCCGAATTTGGTTAGCTACATTTTGAGGACGGTATCCGGTATTTCCTTGATTCTAGTTTACGGCTGCTGCTGAAACATATCCTTGAATATTGTCTTGATAGCCCGAAAAAGTGTTGCCATCGATGGCAGGACACTGTCGGTAAGAATGAGCACCGCCACAAGTAACATACAATTCCTCAACAGCTTTTACGGAAGCTGGAGCTGGGGTTACTTGATGTTGTTTAAACATCGCGGTCATGGCACTAGTCACGGCACTAGCTACGGCACTGGCTATCTCTGAAGAATCAACATTACTTGCTTTCACTTGAGAAAAAATTGGTTTGTTTCTTGAATTATGAACTTTTGATTTGTTTTTAATGATTTTCAACACATCTTGTGCACTTCTTTCCAAAAGATTGCCACCGGCGGCAAAAATTAAAAAATCTTGATCGGATGGGTTTAACCATTGTAGAAGGTATCGAGTTGATACAATTGGGTAAAACTGTGATGTGGGCATGCTCAAAGGAGATCCTTGAAACGATCCCATGCCTGACTAAGCGTTTCCTCAAACTTTTGATTAAAATTTGAAATTTCATTCCAGAGATTTGTTGTTTTTGAGGGAGGAAAGAAATGGTTAATAAACTTAGACACAAGATTGTCCCAAGTGAGAATAGAACGAGGAGGTTCTTTGTCGAGCCAAATCCAGACCGGACCATCGATAGAAAATGGAAAAAAACAGAAGCTTAATCGATGTCTCGGGCACATATTTGTACTTCAACGTAGAAGTAATCTTGTTAAAATATCGAATATGAGCATGAGGATCTCCTTTCTCAAAACCAAAGAATTGTTTTGAAGTTACAAGATTGATTAGACTATGCTTGAGCTCGAAATGCTCAGCGGGAATGGGTGGTACTACGATTGCCTCCGCATAACCCTCGGTGGGTGCACGGAGTAATTCCGCCATTGTACGTTGATCGGCCATCGTAACTACGGGAGTCTCTACAAGAGAAAATGGTTCGACTCTTTGTATAGAACGTCTACGATTACGACATTTTGGAATCGTAGAAATAGGATTCGTAGAAGCTTCACCAACGAATTTTGACGAAGAGCGAGTTTGCATACACTAAGAACAAAATAAGAGAAAATAAAAAAGAGAAAAATATTTTTGTAACCGATAATCAAACAAGTGTACGGTAGCTCTCTAGAAAACGCACAAAGAAGTGGAGGAGCGGGTAAGCGCGAAGCTATTAAAAACCTTCTCCTTTCGGGTCGATGTTTATAGGATCGACCCTCCTTATACATCTCTTATAGTTTGTAATCTAAAGGTGAACCGAATTCACAAGTGACACAACGGTTGATTTTGTTGTTTTTCTTCATTTTTTTTGGAATTTTTGATTACTTGATAATAGAAAATATATATTCACAAATGAAAGCGATAACTTCACGGGGAAGGATCTTCAAACACTAACATTCAAACGTACACAATAATCGTTTCACAACCTCCCCGGCAGCGGCGCCAAAAATTGGTTTTCAAAACTTAATATATATATACATATACATATAATATAAATATATAAGGAGAATACCAATTAAAGAGAGAGAGTAAGTATTCCGTAAGGCTTTTAAGAAGGATTACTTTTATCCAAAGTAAATAAAAAAAAAACCTTCCCGGGTCATTTCTAGACGAGGCGTGAATTGAGAATCGTGATTAAGTTCGTGATCGCGTGATTGAATGATTGAATGATTTTTTTTGATTTGGATTCTAATTCTACAAAAAACATGCAAAAAAAAGTAAAAGCGAGCCTAAAACGAAAGCAATTAAAGATTTAAACTAAAAACGATAACGAGATCCTAAACCCGCGCTTTAAAAACCTAAATTCTAAAATTTGAACCCTACAAAAGCAAATTTAATTTTTAAAGGTCCTAAATGATAAAAGAAAATTTAAAAAAAAGAATTATATTTTTTTGACTTTTATTTTATTTATTATGAATTAAAAACTGATTTAATCTAAAAAATTAATTAAAAATATTAAATTAATTTGGAAAATTCTAAAAAATTTATGAAAAGTACTTTGAACTATGTTGAACCTAGGAAAATGAAATGAGCAACACAACTTAATGAAATAAGCTGGAAATAAGCCTAAATAAGGCTGAAAGCTTAATTAGTTAAAATATGTATAAAAGAAAAGTAGTGTGGAGTAATAAACGAAAAAGACCACAGGGCAGTTGGTGAGTGTGTGGTGTGTTAAGGTGTTGGCTATGAAAGGGGGAGGTCACAGGTTCGACCCCTGTGGCCTCTCTTTTTATGAAATAATTTTTTTTGGTTTTCTTTTTAAAAAGTTATAAAATAAGCAAAAATGGAAAATTTTAAAAAAGGAACTTTTTATCAAACTAAAAAAAATAAGCCAGGAATAAGCTATAAAAGTTGACAGTTTTGGTTATTAAGCTAAATGGTATTTGCTAAAACTGTTTGCCTTTTTAAAACTAAATAAGCAACAAGTAAACAAAGAAACTGAAAATAGATGAACACCTAAACCTAATAAGCACTATTAACTAAAAATAAGCAAGCAAATAAGCTGGGAAGTCATTAAAAGCTATAAGACAACTAGACTTAAAAGGAACTAAAAAACTTTGAGCCTCAAACTAATTTAGCTTATAAGCTTGAATAAGCTCAAACCTAAGCCAAATAAGCTACAAGGGTCTTAAACCTAACCTAACAAGCAAATATAAACACAATTTAAGCAATTCAATAAGCTGGATCATTCAAATAAGCAAATAGCAGTTTGGCTAAAAAGATACTTAAAACAGCCTAACAGAGAACTTTTAAGCTAATTTTTAAGCTAGTTAACCAATAAGCTAAACCTTAAAAGTTCAAAACAGGTCAAACTACTACTATAAGCTACTAGAATAAGAAAAATTCGAGCAAATTGAATAACTAATAAGCTAGAAAATGACAAATGAAAAGGGCTGTTTAACTCAGTATATGCTGAGTTTTTCAAGTTTTTGTAAAAACTAAAGGGCTTATTGCAGCCCTATATTAAGCTATGTAAATGAAGACTAAATTATGAAATAAGCTAAAACAGATGAAGACCTATATCTAATGAACTAATGCTAAGAAAATTAGAACCTAAAACAAGCTTAATCTAACCTAATTTTGCTAAAGGAAATGGGGCTTTAAACTTTTGAAAATGAGACTTAATAACTTTGACAGATTTTAACTAAATCTCAAATGAATCATGCACACTTAAACTAACATATTTCTACTGCATATTAAGGCATAAACAAGCATGAAAACAACACCAAAAGCCACTAATAAGAATCTAAGCAAATAAGCAACTATATCAAACTCAAAATACCAAACACCTTAAAATTTGATATTAAACTTTAAAAATTTTTAAAACTGATTAAAATGACTTAATACAGAGTGTTAAAGTTGGTTAGTGAACCAAAGAAGTTTTAAACCATTTTTGACCCATTTTGCCTTTTAACCCAAACACCCCTTTAAGTCTCTCATATCCATTTTAAACTTGGTTTTTAAAGATTTAAGCATGGGTTTTTAAAGACAGATGGTGAACAATGAATAATAAGCAATATTAATCAAATTCCAATCACATATAAGCACTTTAAAATAAGCAAAACAGATAAGCAATATTAAGAGCAAAGTAAGACAGTTTTATATAAAACATAAGCAAATGACATATGAGCAATAAGTAAGCATAACTAAGCAATAAACAACAATAATAAGCAACAATACGCAGTAAAAAGCAATA
This sequence comes from Tanacetum coccineum, assembly GCA_026074375.1. NCBI lineage: Eukaryota > Viridiplantae > Streptophyta > Magnoliopsida > Asterales > Asteraceae > Tanacetum > Tanacetum coccineum. The sequence continues at coordinate 48,047 of BQNB010014338.1, forward strand.
AATAAGCAATAAGCAATTTTAAGCAAAAAATGAAAAGGAGAAACTTACAAAACCCTTTGCTCTAAACAAGGGCAAATAAGCTCTTAAGAGCTTTGTCTACAAGCTCTAGCTTGTTTAAAACTGTTAGATATTAGAAAAAGACTCGGTCACCCCGTGTATTTTACTGTTTATTATAGCTCGTAGTTTAATAGTTAATAGTATGATTTTCGGTATTAAGTCGGGTACTAATACCCGGTATATTGTAAGTACTATATAAGCCTCTTCCAACTTTGGAAGAGGCAAGCTAGTCATTATTTCCTTTTCATAGAAACACATTTTCTCTCACTAGAAAACTCTCTCAAGTGTTTCTCTCTCTAGAAACTAGCCAAATCCAAGAATCGACCCTGTGTTATGATATAGGATATACCACAATTGGTATCAGAGCTAATGGGATGATTAGATCGTGTGTATGTGCGATTTCTTGCTTGATTTAGATCGAAAAGTGTACCTTTGAAGGCCTAGCTCGTTTTTTTGAAGATCTCCGAATTTTGTTGTTTGTATTGATAAAGTTTGGGTGTTTCTAGTAGCTATTACCTTATGGTACTGTGTTGTGCAAAAGAAATCAAGCAAAATCGTTCAAAAGGGTGATTTATAGGTGATTTTGTGTGATAAAAGTCGTTGTTCTTCGTGGAGAGTTGCCAGAATTTCTTCACGGCGGTTTGCTGAAATATAATATTTTATTAAGTAGGTTACCAACCCTCTGACACACGGCGGGTTGCTTAGGTGGCGAGTTGCTCAAGAGGCGAGTTGTTACTAAGCAGCGAGTTGCTTACCAGCGGTTTGCTTACCAGCGAGTTGCTTACCAGCGGTTTGAACAGGTTATCAGCGGGTTGAATATTTTAATAGCAAATATCTAAAGGAAACTCTGGCGGTTTGTAAACTCAACGGCGGTTTGATTAAAATATAGGCGGCGGTTTGTATTCCTTCTTCGCGGCGGGTTGCTTGGCAGCGAGTTGTGTTCGGCAAGTTGCCTTAAAAATTTCCACGGCGTGTTGCTATTTCTTTGTAGCGGTTTGGTAGCCTTCTGGGCGGCGAGTGAGCTTTGTCTTAGATTGAAATATTTCAAATAATTTTGGATTTAATATCACTAAAACAAAATACGAATACATTAAACTCACCACTTTTAACGTACACTCACTAATCATTGATCGATCAAAACATATCATATCATAGTAATACAAGATGTCTAGTATGCAAGAAGACATCCAATGTGCCGGTTCTGATATACGCCCACCAATGCTTGATAGAACAGACTTTGATCTTGGCAACAACGTAATAGTCTGTCCTTCAAGGAAAGGATAATGGAGAGAATATTATGAATCATTAAAGATGGACCATTTCATATGGGAACGGTCAGATGTTATTACTGGAGGAATGAGGCGTGCAGTTCTACAAAAGGTCCAGTAGTGATCAGAGCCATTAGACTGACCTTTAAGCTGAAGAAAAGGGAAGGTATAAGCTGACATTCGTGCAACCTATATCCTATTCAGGGATATACCAAAGGCATCTTACTCACTCATCATTCATTTACTGACGCCAAAGACATTGTAAAACGTGAAGATGATTCTGGAAGGTTCTGAGTAACAAAGGTGACAGGGAATTCTCAGCTAATACGATGAATTTTAAAAACTTCCGTCAATCAAAGGGAGAATCCATTCAAGGATACTAAGTTAGGTTTTACAAAGCTCTTAAGACTGAGAAACATCAAGATGACAATGCCCAGGATGCAGCTTAACCAAGTTTTGTGGAACAACTTGGTTGCTGAGTGGAGTAGATTCATATACTGAATGAAATCAAGCTTAACAGAGGTTTGAAGAGTGTCAAACTTTTGATCAGTTGTATGGCCTTACTTAAAGCAAATGAGGTGCTGCTAATGAGAAAAGAATTATGATGGAAAGGTTCAGTCAACCATTTAATGATCCTTTGGCATAGTGTCGGACACCTCAGTCAGCAGTATCACAACACAATCATCCAAGTCTCCTCAATCCTCAACAGAACCATATCTTTGACAACTTTCAAATGACTCAAGAAGTTCTTCAACAGAAACTTGATTGAAGTTTATCATAACTCCACTTGCCTCCTCACTCAATCGTAAAAATCATTTCTTCCTCAACAAACAACTCAAATTAGAGCGTCGTCTAATGCAAAGGAACAAGCTATAGTTCCAAGCAAGGAAAGTTGTTGGTTCAAGATGTTCGTAGAATATTACATGCGATAATAATGGAAGGACCATTCAGAGGAAACAATGCAAGAGGAAATGGAGTAGCTGGGAATGTAGGAGGTCAGACAGAGGAGGCAGTATTAATCCTTTGGGGGGGGGGTTCAAGCGGAAAAACCCATAAGTGCTACAACAGTAACAGCCTAGGGCACATAGCACGAGATGTCCAAGGCCAAAGCGACTTCAAGATTCAGATACTTCAAGGACAAGATGCTTTCTAAATGCTAGCACAGGAGAGTGGTGCAGTTACTGGATAAAGAAAGTCGTTGTTTCTTGGCAAGGACGAACATGTTACCAACGTTGATGATAATGTGTATGATTCACCCAAGAATGATTTTGGACTCAATGTGGGACCATGTATTTGAAGTGATGAATGTGTGCATTCGACTTGTGTGATGAGGAGTCCCATTCACACAGACCATGTTCATGACAAATCTCACATCGGAAGATCTAATCTACGATGAAGCCGGGACATCATATGATTCAAATACTCCTTCTGAGGTACATGATCATGATACCTTTGTAATCATTTTAAATGAGTATCATGATAGTACATGAGATGCAAAAACCAAATGAACAAAATGGGGAAGATAGATGAACAATAAATTTTGAGCGTGTTTTTTATATATGTTAACTTGAATCCTGGGTTTTGGTTTGGGCTTATTTTCTCTTGGGCTTGGACAGGATTTGGAATTTGGACTTGGATATGATTTAAAATTTTAGACTTTAGGCTTATACATTTTTTATTAAATTGAACCCGGTCTAATAAATGGGTCTAGGTTAGCCTATAGAAATAAATGAGTCCTCGGCTTCGTTTTCTCACACTCTTCCAATCCTGTGCTCGGTTTTGTCCTTTTTGGCTTCGTTTTTGTCCTTTTATGAATATATCCGTTACCTGCACAATACAATTAACAAAATAAACATATAAAATATATTTTCTATTTGTTTTTGGTCATTTAAGCTCGTTTTAATATAGAAAGTTGATATGTGATTAAACATATATCACATCTCGAGGCTTCAAATGCATCTAAGAAATTGGTATCCGATTGAAGCATTAAAATAGATTCGCGTCGCCTACTTGCTGAAAGCACAAATGAAATGGCCGATCCTGAATTTTATGAAGTTCTTAAGACCTTTTTGAGTTCATAATGAAATGAACCCTCAGATGAGGAGCAAATCTCCCTTCCCTGAGCCCCTAGTAGTTTACCGGACAAACTGAGTTGTCGTGGAGAAGGGGACTCATTGTATTGAAAAAGCTATTGCTAGTGCTGTACTGACTTATTTTATACCGATCTTAGTGGACTAACAGAGTGAGCTGGAAAGGGGCTTTTCCGTATTTCTAGGGAAATCTAATCAAGAGAGCTAGATTCAGTCTCACATAGCTTACCTAAGAAAGGACGTAATTTTCGAATGAGGATTGGCTGAGGGGAGGTCATGATGTACCTGGGTACAAATCCACCAATAAAAAAAAGACAAGTAAAAGCCAATGAAAGAGGAGTAGGCAAGGCTAAATAGTCAAGTAGGGTATGTAAACGAGGACATATCACATGGTTTTGTACTGGTCAGCTTTGAGCTGTCGAGTAAGGAGTGCTCTATCTCTTAAGAAAGGGGTTTTGGAAACCTGACTTATTAGACGAGAATGGGTAGTACTCTCTGATGTGCGTTATATTATGGCCTCCTATTCTTGAGGGAGTGATCGGAGTTAAGCCGCATGGCGATACCTGAAAAAACAAAGGACTATTTGATTCCTTTTTTGGGCAGGGCCTTTCGTACTCCTATCCGTACAAAGAGAATTATTCAGCACACTAAAATCGAGTGGATCTGCTTGCATATTCATGAAAAGCCAAGGTTGAAACATGCTATGAAACTAAGATAACAATTATTACTAATAATAAGAAATAGTTAAGCGCCTCCAAGGCCTATAAATAGAAGCTTCTTTCAGTCTATATTTTCAAAGAGAGAGGTAGAAGTCAGAAAGAAAGACTTTCAGTAAGACTTAATGGATATCATTGCCAAAAGACTCACAACAATTCAGACTAAAATTCGTCAAGTGGAACACCAGAAGCTCCAATGTCAGCAAATGCTTGGTCTGTTCTGGGAGCATCCGCCTGCTCTCGATCCTGAGGACGTAGGCAGAAGGATGCAATTTTTATGGGACCAAATTCAAAGTCTCGAAAACCAAAAGAGGGCCCTCCTCGAGGAAGAAAAATACTTAATTGTTCGGGCCGCCACCCTCGGTGCCGGGGGAGACTAGATTAGAAGAGTCCGCCAACTCTTTCTAGAAGATTGAAATAAGTGTCTGTAAACGCAAAGTATTATGTTTTAATGCATGGCTTTATCTTTCTTTGTTTGGTGGACATATACTCCTATGCTTCTCCAATGCTAAGTGTCTTTGTTGTGTTTGGTAGAATTTTCTGTTCACAACACTTTTCATTGTTATCTTTAATGTTGTTCTATGTCTTTTGTTAACTTAATATGTTGTTAGTTCACTTTGTAATGTTGTGCTGAGTTGTGTGTTTGTTGTCCTTTCTAGTCTAGTGCAATATATAACTATAAAAGCCTTTAGATCAGCTAATAGCGAAAGAAGGAAACGGTTTACCCTCTCCCTAGTAACTTACGTCAACAAACTCATGAAAAAAAATGAAAAAGCGACCCGTTGAATTAGGACATTGGATTATTCTGATTGGATCTCTAACCGTCCCCGTACCGAAAAAGGATGGGAAGGACTTTTCTTTTAGAAAGATAAACTAAATAAGCCTGTCTCAAGGATGATTTCCCACTCCCAAATTGAGATATCGGGGTACAAAATGCTGTCATTTATGGATGGTTTATTAGGATACAACCAAAGACGATTGGCCAAGAAAGACCAAAAGAAGACTTCCTTCATCACAGGGCAGGAAACCTTCTGTGCAAAGGTCATGCCATTTGGCTCGGCCTAAAGAATGCCGGAGCAACCTACCAGAGGGCTATGACGGCCATCTTCCATGAGATGATGTATAGACTATGTGGATGACATAGTAGTCAAATCCAAGACAAGGGTCAATCACATAGAAGTCCCCCCGATTAGTCTTCGAGAGGCTTCAAAAATCAAAGAACACGGAGCGGTAAAATCAAACTCATGGGTTGGTTAAGCTGAGTGAACTGCCTAGGCGGTTGACTAGGCCTTTGCCTTGGCATATAGCCATGTTGGCCTTGATTTGGTAGAGATGGGGGAACCCGCTGAGACTGTGGTAAGGTTTCCTGAGGTGGTGGAGCAAAAGATACCTGCATACCTTAAGTTGATTGGAGAAGAGCTGGTTGTTACAACATTGGTACGTAGGATTCCGAGAAGAAAGAGGCAAGCGCATTGAAGTTAGAGAAAGGGCTCTCACAGACCCCTTCATCCAATAAAAAGATATGGAATATGGCAGTCTATTGTCCTTCCAAACTAAAAAATGAGTTCTTATTACAGCAGGATTGTAGCGGTTGGCTTTCATGCAGGGAGTCGTAGCTTGAAGACGAGGGGCGGTGTGGTGTAAGAGTTATGGCGAGTCAAGCAATGATTGGAGAGGGAAGCTTATAGGCTAGCTAGGTTTTCTTTTTCACTGGCTTATGGTCTAAGGGTACCCTTTCCCCCTAACCATTGTTTAGAAAGTAAAAACAAGAATTATGAAATTGTTTAGACTACACTTTGCTCTTCGACTTCACTTTGTCTTCGTTTAGTCCAGTTCAAAGTTTAGTGCAGCCATATGACAATGGCATTTTCTGATCTACCTTTAGCTAAGAAAATGAAAAAAGCCTGTATTTTGCGACTGTAACAAATGCTTATCCGGTGCAAATCATTTATCCTACGCATGACGTCAACAAAATGAGGCATGAGAACCAAAGTGCGGGCAGAGAGAGCTGGGGAAACTACTAATTATTAACTATTCTTTTAGTTGGGAATTTCAAGCAAGCCTTGCGAAGGCAGCCCCCTTTCTTGCGCATCAAAGACTTTATTTCCCGCAAGTGACCAACCGAAGCCACGTAATTTCTTATATTATAAAAGGAGTGCTAGAATGTCTTTTCAATTGTAGGGGCGCGTTAGCGCTAATATTAAACAAAGGGCTTTTTCAGCTGGATCCAGAACGAATAGGAGATATATCAGTACGCCATCCACGGGACACCTTTCGTAGTGAGGGAAGTCCTCTATTTTTAGATTGACGAGCTACTTTAGTTTTGTTTTTGAAAAAAGCATAAAGCCCGGTATTTTTGTAAACGTAAAAGAGGGACGAGTGACAAGGGACTTGAGTGACTTACCCTAATCTATAAGCGGGAGCAGGTATCGAGTGTTGTGAGGGCTTTGATTTGCGCGTTAAGGGCAGTTTCTGTTATAGCACTAGGAATCGGTGCCGTTAGTCTAAGCTAAAACAGAGGGCTTTGGAATCCATTCTGTATTCCGTACGCTAGGAAGTCGATCTGAACTGTAATTATATCGCTTAAACCGAAGAGAGCGATGCGAACAGTTCAGGAGGCCGCAGATCAAACCCTTAGTTCAGTGCCGGGTTTCATAAGTACTCTTGGTCAATCATATCATTCTCCAGGCAGGATGGGGTGTAGGCACGTTTATTGGAGCAGTTGGGAAGAACACCGGCCTCTTTCTTTTTTCAATCGTTAGAAAAAGGAGCTTGGTCAGCCATGTTCCCTACGTACCCTCTCATTATTCCCATGATTCCCCGTTGCACCTATTCTCCGCAACCGTCGGTTCAGATCTATCTTAGGTACGGTGTCACACCCCCAAACTGGGCCTAGACGGAATACGTGTCCGAGGGCGTGACGTCATAACAATCCGATCACAAAGCAATAAAGAACGACCACTAATCATGGATGTTTGAAAAAGTTTACTCGTTGCATAAAGTAAAATAAATTCAAGTTTTATAGCCCATAATAATTTAGTTAAAAGTAGCGGAAGCATAACAGAGTTTTGATAAAAACAACGAGTAAATAATAGATAAGTCTTGAAATTGGCGAAGTCACATAGCACATAGACTCCACATAGCATCAAGAATCAATCCAAGCTAAGCACCTGAAAAAACATGTTTAAAACATCAACATAATGTTGGTGAATTCATAGGTTTAAGTTTGTACAGATCTAGGTTCGGCACAATCATCATCTGGGAATGTTAATACAGCGGAACCCAACCAAGTTAACTACCCTCCAGATCATCTCAGAAAATGGACCAAAGATCATCCTCTGGACAACATTGTTGGCAATCCCTCTCGTCCTGTATCAACCAGAAAACAATTAGCATCCGATGCTTTGTGGTGCTGTTTTCATACTGAACTGTCCAGAGTCAAACCCAAGAACTTCAAAATGGCCGTGATAGAAGACTGCTGGTTTCAAGCCATGCAAGATGAAATTCACGAATTCGATCGACTTAAAGTATGGGAATTAGTACCTTGCCCAATCTATGTTATGGTTATCACTCTCAAGTAGATCTACAAAGTAAAGCTTGATGAATATGGTGATGTACTAAAAAACAAAGCTCAGTTAGTTGCAAAGGGATATCATCAGGAGGAAGGTATTGATTTTGAAGAATCGTTTGCTCCAGTTGCACGGATAGAGGCCATCAGAATATTCATTGCAAATGCCGCAACCAAGAATATGATCATCTATCAGATGGATGTCAAAACTGCTTTTCTGAATGGTGATCTTCAAGAAGAAGTCTTTGTCAGTCAACCTGAAGGATTTGAAGACCAGGATAATCCTACTCACGTATATCGCCTGAAGAAGGCTCTGTATGGGCTTAAGCAAGCACCAAGGGCGTGGTATGACACACTCTCAAAGTTCCTGATGGCAAACAATTTCTTCAAGGGTGCCGTGGATCCAACGTTATTCACACGCAAATCAGGCAAACACATTCTACTTGTTCAAATATACGTAGATGACATCATTTTTGCCTCAACAGATCATAATGCGTGTAACATATTTTCCAAAGAGATGAGCTCCAAATTTCAGATGTCGATGATGGGACAAATGTCGTTTTTCTTAGGACTTCAAGTTTCTCAAAGTCCCGGAGGCATCTTTATTAACCAAGCGAAATATGCTCTCGAAACCTTAAAGAAATATGGAATGGATCTCTCTGACCCTGTCGATACACCAATGGTGGATCGATTGAAACTGGACGAGGATCTCATGGGGATTCCAGTTGACCAAACTCGATTTAGAGGAATGGTTGGCTCCCTAATGTACCTTACAGCCAGTAGACCCGACCTTGTATTCGCTGTTTGCATGTGTGCTAGATATCAGGCTAAGCCTACCAAAAAGCACTTTGAAGCTATCAAACGTGTCTTTCGGTACTTGAAAGGAACCATTAACATGGGTCTTTGGTATCCGAAAGACAACGCCATGTCACTAACAGCTTATGCAGATGCGGATCATGCGGGATGTCAAGATTCAAGAAGAAGTACGTCGGGAAGTGCTCAGTTTCTTGGAGATAGATTGGTTAGCTGGTCATCAAAGAAACAACGAAGCACGGCAATATCAACTACAGAGGCTGAATACATCGCCATGTCTGGATGTTGTGCTCAAATCCTTTGGATGCGATCCCAGCTCAAAGACTACGGATTTGACTTCAATAAAATTCCTCTGTACTGTGATAACAAAAGTGCTATTGCTCTGTGCTGTAACAACGTCCAGCACTCTCGCTCCCCTTCTCCACTCACACGGGTTTCTTCTTTGAAGAGGTTCCCCGGCATACATAAGAGCGAACCAAGATAGAACGCGGAGCACGACCCGCCGCCTGATAAAGATACCATGCTTTACCAGCTCTTAACATTTCAGCCTATAGAAAAGATGGGAGGTAGGCGGGGCTAGCTTGCTTCTCTTCCCCTAGGCTACCAGCAACATCTTATGATGCGAATAAAAGGAACGATCTCTCTTCGCGATAGAAAGCGGTCGCCGGACGACTACCCTTCTTGTCTCGCCCAACCGCTTCTTTTTTTTATTTTAGAATCCTAGACTAAAGAAGATGACTCCTGAATCAGCGCAGGGAAAAATCGCAAGCAGAGAACCTGTATAACCGCCGCCATTTAATTTATCAGGGCTCCGCAGGAGAAGAAAGAAGTCATGGTCAATTTCTAATGATGCGAAGGTCCCCCTTACTCCCTATTCTCTATTAAAGCCTTTATAAAGTCTCTAAATTTGGATTAAGTAACTATTGACTGTAAACGATAGCTGTTACAATCACTCAATAGATATGCTTGCCATTGGAATAAAGATGGATGAACAGGCACTGAGCCTGGAACTTGATTAAATTCGGGGAAAACAGGAACCGGTCACTATAAACCCGGGGGTCGTAGACATGACCGCGACTAAGATTTCAAGTACGCATGTTGAAAGAGACTAAAGGAACGGAATGACTACCTGTAATAAAGCACAGGCTAATACGAGCCGAACCAAAAGAAGCAAGGCTCTAGATTACCAATTCCTGGACACAAAGTTCCTAAGAGATGAGAGAGCCCCTGCCTATTCTAGCCTCTCCTTCTTGCTTGCTTACCTAGCTCTATGTCTTAGTGACTCCTTCCTCTTTTCAAGTTTTTCTAAGTGGAAAACGTTAGAGTTTGCATATGCCAATGAATTAGATCTCCTCGATTCAATCAATAAATGGGATTCTGGCTATGAGAAAAGGTTCTGTGACATGGACGCCCAGCCCAATCGGTCGTCGTGAGGCAAGGAATCAAAAATTGATCGATCATTTGATCAAATTTGAAAAGTCTTTCTCACTCTTCAGAACTGTGGACTTTCGATCAAGATTTCCGCCTCCCCGTTTGGCTCTCGGTCCAAACGAACCCTTTATGGGAAGGCTTTCGACTTAAATTAATACCTACCTATCGGGCGCCAATACGAAATAAAAGAGAAAAGTTTGCCATGGGCCTATTACTGATGCAGAACTGATGCGAGAGGGGAGATCAATAAGTGGAAGAGAAGGGGATTGAGTGCTGTACAATAACCAGTGGAAAGGAAAAGACTTTTACTCTACATTCCTTTCGTTCCAAGAGAGTCATTAGTGCTAGGCATAAAAGCTATTGATTGAATGAACGCACCTGCTTGTATTAGTGTTCAAACAAATCCAATGTTGGGCCAAGCGTTGCCAGCCATTATAGCCGAAGGCAAAAAGGGGAGAAAGAGAAAGAGGTGATTCAAATAGTCACTTCCACTTCATGGAATAAGTGCCATCAACAGATTCTTCTTTCATTTGCAATTCCTTTCGGGTCAGAAATGGGGCTGCTTGTGGAATGAAAACCTTCTCCCACTTCTTCCGCTTTAACAACCGGAATAAGGAACCCATTAAATTCACCCCGATGAAAAAGGATTTGAAGGCAAGCCGAATCGGATTGTATGGAATGTCGCTACTCGCTGCCCGAGCTTTTCCGATCAATCAATCCCCTATTTTAGGGACATCTGTGTTAGGTAGGCCCAGGGATAACTGATTAGGTCTCGAATAGCCCATCCCTCTGGCCTATCATTTGTTGGTCGATACCGTCTGTCGCTCCTGCGTCTGGGGCCCCTTTAACTATTTTGCTGCTAGGAGTCCCCTCTAGTCGAATCCATAATCCATAATAGATCCCAATATAAAATGACTGACAATGTGGCTCTTCCATCGACGATCTATTGCCCCTCCTTAGTTGCAGATGCCCAGCATTGATTCGAAAGCCCTAGCCAGTGATGAATCCCCAGGAAGAGAGGACTATTGAATTCCTCCTCCCTTCAGTCCAGTTTGAACCCGTCCCAGCAACAAACACCTTCCTACTGCGAAAAAGGGGCAACTTTCGTGTAGTTTGTAATTGGATGTAACTATTCAGATTTTTTCGAGAATAAATCATTCTCTTAACAGATCTCGTCTTGTTCATCAATCTTCGAAGAATGCGGCATTGTATTATTGTAAGTTCCCTGTTCCAAACATTTCCTCTTAGACCCCTCTTTCAGACCTAAACTGAAGATGATTTCTTGATTTTTGATCTCCAAACTCCCCAATACAATCCGATAATTTGGCATCCCCTTGACGGCACCCTTCTCATGGTTTCTGCGTACTGTATCTCAAACCATTCGGAGTGACCTGTAACTTTAGGCATGTCCTTGTATTTTTTGACTATGACCGCGGATTCCACGTAGAGTAAGTTTCTAGCTCTACAATTAGAGCATTGGGGCTCTATCTAAAGGAGGTACGACCCCACCCGGTACTAATGCCAGCTGAAAAAACGGAAAAGGCTACCGCAGCTCGCTCGCTTTTGCGGTTGCGGAGCTCCTGCTTTTGATAGTGCATGCAGCTTGCTGCTTTCTGTTCAACGAGCTCGCTGTCTACTCCACTTGTATATAGACAACAATAGCGCCCAAGATTTTCCCTTCGCGTAGTTCATTGAACCTTCCAACTTCACTCCGTGAGGCTTGCTCTTCCCTTCCACTAGAAACTATCCGGTCGAGAGAGCAGCTAATCCAACTTCTTGAGATATTGAATGAACAACATTTTGCTTGAATTCCTTGCCTCACCCTGAGATGAGAGGGAAGGTCGTTTAACTCGAATCCTGACATGATCTTTCATGCCTACACCGGTTAATGATGCGATGGATCAGTTTTACTTTTGCATTTTTTCATCAATGCTGGCCCAGTCGAGGTTCAACCGATGCAAACCCAATGGACAAAACATAGCCCCTAGCTCTAATAATCCACCATACCCAGTCCCTGAAAGCCCACCCGGGGCCTAGCCCTCTTTTCTCGATTCTTAATTTCATCGTTGACGAACACCTGCCTAATAAGACAAAAGGAGTCTTATGCCTTGAATGAAACAGTAAAGTAAAACGGATTATGGAATGAGGGATCAAGAACAGATAGGGGAAGAATTGCAAATCATTGGTGGACTACCATTAACGAGTCACGGAGCTCTCACGGAGTGGTTAAATTCTGGATTCCATCTCTAGTTGGGGCTTATATCGTTCGAAGGATATAAAATGTGTTGCGGTTTCATATCTCTCGATTAGTTCAGCTACAAGGGAGGTGATCGAGGGGACCCAGACTTTAGAACTCTTCTCTATGGCGGGAAGTCTCTTACGTATCAAGAGTGTTTAGGGGAGGCCCGGAAGAACGGATTGGATCAAGAGGCGAAGCTTTACACTACTTTATCGATAGGATTCCCATCATTTGCAGTCTCTCTAGCGAAGGAGATAAGGGCGAGGGACCGAACATGTTCTATCCTCAACCTCTACCCGTTATTAGTAAATGAAGGAACAAGCCTACAACAAAGAACAAAGAAAAAGACCAAGAACACTCGAGCTTAAACGACAAAAGCAATCTCACTGATCTCATGAAGGAGTGTCATCAATGAACTCACTTCGGGGGAGATTGTTAGCCTCAATTTTATTGAGTCAATAAAGGAAGCTCGTTCCCGTGTTCAAGACCTCACTTCGGGGGAGATTGTTAGCCTCAATTTATTGAGTCGAACAAGGAAGTTCGGTCACTCTACGATGGAGCTTCGGTCTTTAATTAGTTAATGTTGTAATCGGAAAATATCGGGAATCGGGCTCGATAGTTAATCTAATATTGTATATGTTTCGGGTTTAATCTCAAGCAAAACCCGAGCCCGGGTCCTAGTTAAATATCCCGCGCGTCACTTTTAAGTGTCGGGGTATATAAGGAACTTTTCCACTTGAAAAAGAAGTTGTTGGAAGAAGTTCAAAATATCCAATAATATCTTTTCTCATTTCTATCTCTTCTTTCTCTCTCTAGAACAATCTTTCTTTCCCATTTCTAGTTTGATTTCGTGAACGATTGTATGTTATGAAGTGATAACGGGATCCTACACTTATTCTTTCTATGATAATCTAAACTGCAGCTCTACGAGTCTGCTCGGAACCAGTTGATTCATGAGCCATTCATTCTATTTCACAGTCGAGCTATTTCATTCCTCTCGGTTGGCCTTTGCCATCCACTAGAGCAAGTAAGAGAACCTAGAGTGAATGAACTTAAAGAACCGCATGACTGGATTGTACACCGGCTATGTATATGGATGTGCATAAAGAGGGGACGGGGCCGGGGAAGAGAGAGGGAAGAAGCTGCAAGAGCACCTCACGAACATCTTACTGGAGCAGTACTATAGGCATTTTTGAGTGTTTGGATGCACGTCTTTTGTTCATATTCTTACGTAGTTAAGAGAGAAATTGCCCCCAAGGAAACCACTTGTGTCTTTCTTGGATATGCTCAGTCCGGGTATAGACGCTATGACATGAAATCCAAGAGACTCGATGTATCCTTGAATGATTTCTTTAATGGGGGTGCTTCATATTTTCCTTAACCTAATTAATAAGCCCCGAGGGAGAATGATGATGGAGAAGTATTGCGGCCTTCTCGTGTTCATCAAATCTAACCACATTCTTTTGCAGTTGATGTTACAGATCAGCCTCACGCTTCAAGCAGCTTTGCTCAGCATCTTCTGCCGATTGTCAGACTATTCAGCTGACCTCAGAGGATTCCAGTCACCCGGCACAACATGTTTATTCTCGGCAGCGATTACAGTCTCTTTCCCAGGGTCAGACTACTCCATAATATCAGCAGTCTAGCCTAGTTGCTTTCCTTTTAGGCGCTTCCTCTAGTTAAAGAGTGAATTCAGGAGTTCCAGGCAGGCGATAGGGACTTCGGGGGGATAACATGAATCGTATAAGCCTAAAACCCTATTAGTTATGTGCTTCCCCCTTCAAGAGCTGGGCTACTACCCTAATCAAGTTCTTCCTAGCATATAGTATTGGGCAAATTGAGTCTTTCTCTAATATAGTACCTAATAGTTAGATTAAGCATTAGGGGCAACTTCGACTATAAAGCATCGTGTTAATCTCTTCTCTTTCTGTCTTCAAGCTTCAAGCTTTTGCCTAGGAGCTCGGATTCCAGTCCTATCGGTAGCATAGTTGGAATTTCTTCCTGCGGCGAATAAAGGAAGATAAAGGGCTCTCTAATGCCTTATTTATACGATATGATGCAAGCAAGGAATCCTATTAGAGTGATGCAAGTCATCCTATAAGATGAAACCGAAGATACTAAGCCTGGAATCAGTCGCTCTCTATGTCAATTTCTCTTTAGCAAGAAGCCTTGTGAAAGCTATCAGATAATGACTTTATAGAGGTCCCTCGCTAACGCCTTCATTTTGATTTTTTTCATCTCTTTATGATATGTTATCTTCCTTTAGATAGACTTCCCGCATTACTGTGATCAATAGGAAGCGCTAAGGTCTTTCCTTTCCTTAAGTTAAGAGTGAAGGACGGATACCGGCTCTTTAGGACTGATAGTAGCTGCTCTTCTGGTAGTATAGCTCGTAGCTCTGCTTATGCTAGCTCTCTTCTTTCTTATGAGAGAGATTCACAATAGGGGCATTTCTCTGTAAGAAGAAGGCATGTTACAACTATCAGATATAGGGGATTTACTTCACCTTGAATAACTATCGTTAAATGGCTTTCTTTTCAGCCGCTTTCATATTGAATTAAGGTAGTTTGCTTACTTAGTGCTTTCGCTAAGGTGACGACTTGAATGAAACTTTCATTGGGAAAGGGAAGACCCCGATAAGGAAGAAGAACAAGAGCTACATCGGCAGGACTCTCTGCAAGTGGAAGGTCGCATAGGGGCTCTCGGGAAGCTCTTTCCTTTATACCAGAAGGAAGATGGTCGAGGAGATCAGTAGCTAGAAAGCTCCTTTGGGGTAGCAAAAAGTATATTACAAAGTACATCACTATTAAGTCGACTACAGTAGTCTCATGAGCATGTAACTACATCCCCCAAGGAGAAGAATACTCTGTAGTAGCAGCAGCAGTGGCCGAGCATCAGTCATCAAGTGAATCAGTAGATGCCCGCGCACGTGAGCAGCAATCACTCGCAAGACAAAAGTAGCATATGTCACATGGTAGATCATATCCAAGCAGAGGTGCACAAGAACGAGCACAACTTCACTCAGAACTTGTGACAAAGACTTGGTGTGCATCAGAACACGACTGAAAGCCCTTGCTGCTTCTTCATTCCAGGTGAAGCTATCTTTATTCAGTAAATTGGTCAGTGGCTTGCTGATAACCCCATACCCCTTTCAAAATTTTCGGTAATAGCCTGTTAAACCCAGAAAGCCTCTCAACCCCTTGACAGTAGTGGGTTGTGGCCAGCTCAACATGCTGTCAATCTTGCTTTTATCTGCTGATACCCCTTCACTGCTCACCACATGCCCGAAATACTCTAACCTTGCCTGACCGAAAGAGCATTTCGATTTCTTCACAAACAACTTGTGTTGTTTTAAAGTTTCAAACACTATCCTCAAGTGTTGCAAGTGGCTATCTAGGCTGTCACTGTAAATCAAGATGTCATCGAAAAAAACCAGTACAAATTTCCTCATATAATCCATGAAAACCTCATTCATTAAAGCCTGAAATGAGGCTGGAGCATTAGTGAAACCAAAGGGCATAACTCTAAACTCGTAATGGCCCTGGTGAGTTCGAAATGCAGTCTTGTGTATATCATCTTCAAACACCCGAATCTGATGGTAACCACTTCTCAAATCAAGCTTCGAAAATCTCCTGCTACCATGTAATTCATCAAGCAATTCCTCAATTATTGGGATGGGGAATTTCTCTTTAATGGTGATGGCATTGAGTGCTCGATAATCCACGCAAAATCTCCAGGTATTCTTTTTTTTCACCAGCAACACTGGAGAGGCATAAGAACTCACACTTGCCCTGATAATACCACTTAACAGCATCTCCTTGACCTGTTTTTCTATCTCAGCCTTTTGGATGTGGGGGTATCTGTAGGGCCTTACACTCACAGGCTCACTACCAGGTTTTAAGGGAATGTGGTGGTCGTGATTCCTCTTAGGAGGAAAAGGTCAGGCTAGTCGCTAAAGGCTTTGGCTTTACTCAAAGAAAAGACTTGATTCACAGCAAACGTCATGTCGGGCCGGGTCAACGTGAAAGACCTTGCCTCAGTGCCTTTGAGGGATTCCTTCTCGCTTGCTTGCTGTCTAAGCTCTTCGATCCTGCCCTGCTTTGATTCTTGCGCTTGCTTGTGCCCCCTTCTTTCTTTGGCGCTTGCCTGGATCGCTATCTTACTAGCAGTAGTGCTGTTTTCTATTTGAGCTTCTCTTTTTCCTTTTATCGAGCATAATGATTCGAATCGGGCTTTTTGGTCAAATTCTTTGCCGAAAGAGTTCTCCCTTATCGGATGGCATCAGATGCCGGTGGCGGTTAGCGTTCTTTATGGGTATTATTCGGTGCCAGTGGCCTCTTAGCTTTGTGGGCGATATCGGATGGTTGGTATCTCACCGCATAAGTGTCAGGGATGGCGTAGTTCATTAGTGCTTTCCCGAGGATGTCTGTGCGTGCTCTCCCGTCTTTAGTCTTTCTCGGCGTCAACCCCAAATACGAAAAAAAGAATTTGAGCATTACCCGCTCTATCAGATAGGACGACCTACTCCTTAGTTGAACCAGACTTTGCCACTCACCTTCATCCGAAAAAGAAAGAGACCGCACGAAAGCAGTTTTTCCTAAACGGTGATACCGCCAGGTTTGAAACTTCAATCTTTTGCATCTTGTGGTGAAGGGAAGCCCAGTTATTAGTAGCAAAAAGAGAAAGATGAAGGGCTTCGCTCCCAGGTTGATGGATCAAGAAATGAATGAAAGGTTGGAAGATCCTGCCCAGGGGGAGAAGTCTCAATGGGATGCATTTGCAGAGAGAAATAGAGATGCCGCTGCTACCAAAGGTGCACCCCGACAAAGCTACACTGCCTGAGGAATCATCCCATTTTCTCATATGAAGTCTATCAGCGGTGCTATTTACTATTCTTTCTAGTTCTGACTTGGGAAGCTGATCTCGATCTCAAGAGAAGCGTGACGATCATTCAAAAGGAGAAGGATCGGACAAAAGAAGGTGGTGACGACGGCCCGAGGATGGGATTCTGACCTCCAGGAGTGGTGACTTTGAGAGGTAGAGAGATTGGAAGCCTAAGCAGAGATCTTTCTTCCAATTCTTGGTCTTGCAGGTTGGTGACCGATCAATCACTCTCTACGACCGGATCCAGTCTGAGAGATGAGCTAGCTTTCTTTCGGGTGTGAGTGGAGCAAAATGAGTGTGAATGAAGGCTTTGATTGCTTTGATGGAAAGAGTAGCACTCCCGATCAATCGAGATCCGGGGGAAAGAAATCCATATCCTTCTAATAGTAGCAGACTGCGAAGTTGAAAAGAGAAGGGGAACCAGAAATCTTGATCCATGGTCCCCCGGCTTGAAGTTGAAGCAGACGTCCAGAGGTGCCTTTCTTGATGGAATGAAAGAAATGCCGACCTATAATTCCTGGTCATGAAGTGGAAAAGAAAGAAGTAGCATGGAAAGGAGGTGCGCTGGAAGTGGAAAGATTTTTGATTTCAAAATTTCGTATTAAGATGGATTTGATTTCAAGCCTTCTCTTTGCTTTACAGAATTTCTCTTTCTATCTATCAGTGAAGACTGAATTTAGGATTTGGCAATTATTGATGGAATTCCTGCCTTCTTTCTTGAAGTGACAGAATTCTTTATTTATTTCAGGAATTTCTTTCAGATATGATGGAATTGATATCGCCGTGAAATCTTTCTTTTTTTATTGCTTGCTTTCTTCTGACTCCTTACGTATACTTCACTCGTTGGGTTCGGCTGTCAGTTTCAAATCTTGAACCAGAATTGATCGATAGAAGTGCTTAAGCTGGAGGTGGAAGCATGAGTTCAGAGTTAGCATCGAAGGATGAAAAAAGACCCCCGGTTGAAGTGCCATCAAATCCAAAGGGCACATGTAGCCATGCCATGAAATACAAAGGGCTAGCCAACAAATGATAAGAAGGGCACGCACGTGAAGCAAGGGGATGGAGGGCAGCCGTCCGGCGATTGAGGACCGCACATATCAAAGATAAAGAATATGAAAACCGAGACTATTTAAGTCGAACTCGGATATACTGACCGGGAGGCCGAGTTGAAAGTAAGGCTTTAAGCGAATTAAGATAGACAATACAATAGATGCTATCTAACTAAGATTTTCAGTCTTAAGCTAATCAGTATTGGTAAGACGGGTACGTAGACGCACAAGAGAGGTTTTCTAGTCTTTTAATTGAATATAGGGGGCAGGGGAATATAGTAAGAAAGAAAGAGAAAAAGGATAGAAGTCTTACAGGAATTCGATCCAGCCCCGGTTTGAGCATCTCCCTAGCCTACCTACTTTCGAAGCTATCCTTTTGTCTCTCTATCCTTGCTAACGAGAACCTGTGAGACGACTAGTATACAAGAGTATTCACCACTAATATCTCAGGCACGGTTGTGCGAGATGCGTGAATCGCAATGCTAGTCGTAAGAGATCATTTCTAGTTTAGCAAGGAGAAGGAAGCAACCGGAGAGAGCTTCGTTTAAGGACAGGAACGAGCGTAGACAGAGGAGAGAGTTAGAGTGACTCGTTAAAGACAAGAGAAGAAGCAGTCAACGGTTACCAGTTCCGTTAGCCGATTAGCAAGCGGTACTCGAGGAACAGGCTTAGTCAGAGATTCAAAGAGTTGGGTTAGCGATCCTCCTTAACAGAGTCGGGAAAGGGATAGATAAACAGAGTCGGGGTCATAGTACTGAGCCGGTTTAGTTAGACCTTACCTTTCATTTCATCTTTGTCTTTTAGCTAATGGTAATAGTTTCAAAGATAGACGTGTCACATAATCACATAAATAAGGAAAGAAAGTGAGTGAAGGAGTGACTATCGGGGATAGGCACGACTAAACAGACTCAAATGCATAAGTATACTTTAGGAGTTCCTATGGAAAGACAATAAGGCGTCAACAGTGCCGTCTAGCGCCTTTTAGGCTTAGTCACGTCTCCCCAGATAAGGAAGCAAAGCCATAGCACGAGAGAGAAGGCGTTCCTTCGCCGTTTTATTTCGAGGAAGCGCTCAAGTCGAGACTCTTATATGTCAATAGAGAAAGCAGATTCAGAAAGAAAGCGAGTCATTTTAGTCTGTAATCTTGTAAAAGAGGGTTTCAACTAGACTACGGGTTGTTATTCTAGTAGACATAACCCGAAAGCCGCGCAAACCAGATCACTCTATACTTTTTACACTTGCTCAATCTCTAAAGCTAATTCGGAAACTTTGGAATGGGAGTAAAGCCCGACGAACCAATCTCGATAGTAAGCATTGGGCGGGCGATAGGGAGGACGGTCTCTGGATTGATTTCTGCTGGCAAGGCATAAGAGCCGTTACCTATGGCCTGTGTGGTCTTCTGCGGAATTACCCAATGAATGTCGCCTAACGCCGCGACGGGGACCGGTAGAAGCAGACACAAATTGACTCACTACATGAACTGCATAAGCAATATCTGGACGAATAACAGTAATATATAAGACCCTTATTACCTCCGTAGAAGTCACATTCTGGGGAGGCTCGGCTTCTACCCAGGGCAGAAGGTGGAGAAGGCTGGGCCGTAGCTACTATACTAGGATAAAAGTATGACCTCTTTAAGATCTGGGATAGATCTTTCCGATGATATCCATGGCCCACCCTCGAAATGGCCAAGGCTTTATAATCGGGTATAACTCGGAAGCCGGCTTGTGCTGGATTCCTGCATACCTCTGGCAGGCATCGCAGCTCTTAGCATGTGCTATGTAATCTGCAAGGACCGTAGGCCAGTAGTGGCCATGTCTCCGGATCTCTCGAATTTCCCTCAGCGCGCTCGATCTACCTATCTTTCTGAGTTTGATTGGTTTTCGCTCCAGCTGACCTTTCCATTTAATCACTGACAAAACCTACCTTTCAATTCTTCTTGCCCTATGAGCTTTCAGCAAAGGACAGATTTCTTGGTCCATTGACATCGATCAACGAAATAGACCTCCTTCTTTCACTTTTGTCGTTGTCTTCCAATTCAAATAGCCCCATTAAGTGAGTGTTCCGCGAGAAAAGAGAGGCTGACATCTTTTCTTATCTATCTATTTTCGTAAATGAAGAAGATAAGTGAGAGCTTACTGACTGCATCTTCTAAGAAGGGCTTGGAAGAAGAAATAGAATCTCCTTTCTTTTTCGAGAAAAGGTCCCATCCTTCAATATCATGATTGGGTCGACCAGGCCAGATCATGAGTGAAATATCATGATCGGGTCGACTAGGCCAGATCATGAGTGAATAGAAAATTGAAAATGTACATAGCAGTTCCAGCTGAAATACTTGGAATAATTCTACCACTTCTACTAGGAGTAGCCTTTTTAGTGCTAGCTGAACGTAAAGTAATGGCTTTTGTGCAACGTCGAAAGGGTCCTGATGTAGTGGGATCGTTTGGATTGTTACAACCTCTAGCAGATGGTTTTAAATTGATTATAAAAGAACCTATTTCACCAAGTAGTGCAAATTTCTCCCTTTTTAGAATGGCTCCAGTGGCTACATTTATGTTAAGTCTGGTCGCTCGGGCCGTTGTACCTTTTGATTATGGTATGGTATTGTCAGATCCGAACATAGGGCTACTTTATTTGTTTGCCATATCTTCGCTAGGTGTTTATGGAATTATTATAGCAGGTCGGTCTAGTAATTAGGGGGCGGCCGTTCGGTCGCCTATGATACTAGGACCAATAGGTCAAAAATGGGTTTGTGCCGCAGGTGTTGAACGATCCACTCTACACAGGTGTGGGCTTACAGGGCTCATAAAGCCTTTCTTTCATTCATCAATAGGGCCCTGGTCGGTCACTTTTCTGGGCCGGGATCAATAAGTGGAATGGAAGTCATAAAAAAGATATCTTGATCTTCGCACCTCAGATCAAGAGGAAGGGTAGCTTGTCAAGCTGGCCTAAAATTTGCATTATTCTTATTATATATAAAAATATATATAATTAAGATATAAATAAAAAGATTCGTTGTCTTTTAACCGGCTGTTCTTCTTTGTCAACGCTACTAAGGACCTATAGGTTCGCAATAATGCAAATTGGTTATTTTAAAAAGAAAAGGCGCTATTTAGCCCTACATTAGTAGAAGTAAGCGGCTGAGTTAGCCTAGCCTACCCTAAAAGTGGTATAGTAGGGTATAGTAGGCGAGCGAGTTAGCGAAGACGCTTAGGCTAATAGAAAAGAGAGCGTCGGTGCGTAGCCTTCATTCTACTACGCTACGAAAAGGTTACGAAATCACTTAGCTCGACGTTAGGAGAGTCAAGGGGGAACGCCATACCTACATAGAAGAACCGCTGTTCGCTGACTTTCTAAGGTCTAACCTTTCGCCCCCTACTGAAAAGGGGCAATTAGCTTTGCACCACTGATAGACTACTTAAGATTCAATTCAAAAGGCCCTACTTAGTTTCGCAAGCCTTTGTCATTGTCAGTCAACTAAGTAGGGCCTGAGGCCCCCTGTGAATCCGTAAATCTGAGGAGCATGCCGCAACAAAAGGATGGTCCCCTATGCATTTCATTCTTTCCGGAAGGGAAAAAAAGAAGTACCCCCCATCATAGTGAACCTCTCCTTGTGATCGGGATGAGGTAGATGCCTCCCAGCCGGGGGGCGGATCGAATCGGAGTTTCCTTAGGTAGCCACCGACCTACAGTTATCCTTAAACTTCCGTGCTTGGTGGAGAAGAAGCGAACAAAGGTACGCTCGCTTGCTGTCTTGTTCTCTGTCGCGAACTGGGATCGCTCGCCAGCTAGGTCAGATTGGAGCAACATTGTATGAGAACATATTACCTATATTCGGGGACAAGGGGTGAAATGACCTCTCGATCTACTTACTGTAGCCCAGGAATAAAAACGTCGTCTAGGTGTTACCTGTTGCTCCGATCTCCCCTACGCCTAGGACGTTGTCTGGGCCCACCAAGAGCCATAGTTAGTTGCAGTTTCCATTTGGTAGTTTTTTTCTCGTTGTTGATACTGGCAAGACCCATCCAGATGATGTCTGTTGGTTGGTAGTGAGAGGACTCTTAGTACCTGCATACCCAAAAGGGGGCGCTGGTTAAAAAACCAGAATTTTTCTCTTTCTTGCTCTCCCTTAGCAGCGGGAAAGGAGTCGATCTATCTGCCTAGCTTTGGTAGATTTCCCCCAACGCAATCCACAAAAATTCTACGAATCCCTTGGTGGATAAGTCCGACGACTCAGCAGCAGTGCAGAATTTTCTTTCTCATCTGCTGGATCTGATCTATAGTTAGGGGGCAATACATACCAAAAGGTTCGAAGAAGGAAAATGAGTGAAAATCTACCCCAGCCAAGTCATCTACCGCTGCGGTACCTGAACTGAATGCTCTGAGGTTGAAAGGCAAGTAGATAAGCGAATTCCTACCTCTATTTTTATTGTCTTGATTCGTCCACTGCTGCTACTGATAATGGAAAAGGTTATGAAGTTGACTTCTTTTCCTTCTTGAAGGTGGTTGGGCATTAACTAACACAACAGTGACACCCGATCTAGCTTTCGCTCCCTCTGCTTCCTCAGGGCCCTCACTTCCTTAGTCAGATGCTCGCCTCACGTCACTTCGCTCGCCTTGGGAGGAAGGCTACTGACGGTAGCGAATCTCGGAATATGAATAAGATCAGAAAGGCCATCATAAGAGTAAACAATGCAATGGCTTCCGTGAGAGCAAAGCCTAAAATGGCATAACATAACTGGGAGTTTTATTACTTAAGATGGTATCCAGCTCCAGACTATATTAAGTCAGTAGCTTTCGCATCCTTACTAGGTGTAATCAAGGCCTATTCAAAAGCTGCCTATGCGGTGGGTTTGAATCCCACAGGAGTGAAATAGCTTGGTTTCTCACATAGACTTTAGTGAGTAGTGAGCTGGTTGAGATAGGGCGATGCCGTTCGCTTGCTAATGAGTTCGGTAGCAGCCTACTTTCTATAAGGAAGTGAAAACAGGCTTGTAAAAGGAAGCTACTTACCTTCGAACTGAGATTTCTTCTCTATAAGTAGTACATTCCATTTTATAGGGAAAGTACACGGGGCACTCACTTACTTATCTATTTCCCGGAATAAAGGAGAAAAGGAGGTGCATACGCTCTTGTTCAATCAGACGAGAATCCTATAAAGAAGCCAAGCCAATTTGACGCATATTTCACTTGCTCTAATGAGCCAGCTAAAACTCTGTTTCCGTTACAGCTTCTATTATTTTCTAACTCCTTCGTGTCTCGTATCTCGACTTTCGCTACCTATACCTAGGCTTTTCTGCCTTTGCCTTTACGACGTTGGCTCTTTCCGTTCTCTGAGGTTCTTTCTATCTCGTAAGAGGTAAGGCTTTCCCGTCTTTACTCTCTGGTAAGCTATACTTTCTTCTCTACTCTTTTTAGAGAGCTAATCTGACTTCTATCTCTTCTCAGTTCTCTAGGGAAGGTAGGGATTACTTGAGCTTACCCATCACTTCAGCATTCTATTTCCAGGGGATTCCTAAAGAGTAGAAGGAGTGCTTACTGATAGGCTAACTTCACTCCTTTCACATTTAAAGTAGCTGCGGGCACCCGATTTTCTGCTTTCTCACAAGATCTAAGTCACTAGTAGTATAGTATAGCCGGTCCTCTAAGCAAAGGTTACCTAAAAGCTAGCTTCTTCTAAGCACCCCCTAGTTCTCTTTCATCGATTGAGATGGGAATAGCAAGCAAGCCCGCCACTTCTATTATAGGGAATCGAACTCTATAGCGCCACTTCTTTTTCTTTTCACTTCTTTTCTATCACTTATGCCTTTTCTCAACTTTAGTGTGAAACCTGCCTAAGGAAAGAAACTTGAGGTAAGAACATAGATAATAAAAAGGATGCGAAAGCTACTGACTATAGAGAGTAAGGATGCTTTAGCTACTTCCTATATATAGGATTCTATTAGCCGACTTATCAGAGATCGAGAGAATTGCCATAAAGTGAAGACAGAAACCAGGCAAAGGTGTACTAGTACCAAAAGTGAGTAGACAAGAGGGCTGTCATTGGGGGGACCCTGCTTTGAGACTCTATTACCTATAAGATAGATATCAGTAAGACGTGATATGAGGAAGTTAATGGAAAAGTCAAGCATAGTCCTTAGGTACAGGATCAGAGGAGTCAAAGAGGAGATGCCCTACCGGGGAGGTGGCGGGCTATAATTAGTTTAGAATATAGAAAGCAAGTAAATGAGGGAATTCTCCACCTTGGCTGGTACCAGACCTTTTTTTGGCGCACCTTTGCCTCACAGGTCGATCTCCCATATGGTAGGCGTTGGGCCCTATGGAACTTTCAACGAAAGAAGTTCTCCACGCCTTTTCTGGTGCTTCGTGCCTGCTATGATTGCTTGTCTCTTCGATTGCCGGACCTATCCCCGATCATGTATTTGATAGAGTTGGAACCATTGCTTAATAAAGATCTGCTGGATATCCCTCCATAACTTCATAAGAAGATGATCGCCCATCTGATACGATAGCCTCACTCCCCCTCCCCTCGATCTATTTACCGACTGAAGGCAATGGCCCTTACCCTTAGGATAGGCGAATGGTTCTACAACTGCAAGCACATGAACTCGCTCTCATAGACAGACTACGGGCTAGAGGGACGAAGACTCCAAAGCACAGACCGAAGCAGACGTAAAATAAAAAAAGTATCTTGAAATAGTCGATTTAGTAGCCTGCTTTGACCCACTTCCTTAGCTACCGAGCTTCAAACCCCTAATATGACATTGAACTGACTGACTTACTTGCTTAACGCGTCTGTTCTGTCTGGAAAGCCAAAGACTAACATAGGTGCTTCCTATATCGTCATGAATACAGATTGAGAGAGATGGTGGCCCAAACCTAGGCTGTGACGCTTCCTCTTGAGTACACAATTCAGACTTGAAGTTCGTTTACACAGTACGAGAAAGACAATTCTAAAGAATGGGACTTTCAGAAACTTTTTGAGATTCTATTCTTTAATATAGCATCAACATGACAATAACATTAGAAAGTGAGATTGGCATTCATCCATCAATCGGGACTAGTCTTTATTACTTTATAAAAAAAAAAGAAAATTCCTGCAAAGCAAAGAAGTGTTTGCTTCTCTCATAGGTTCAGAGTCCTATAAGTATCCCTTAGTCTGAGCAGCTTGTTCCTTTGGAACGTTAGCATCATATCTTTGGATTTAAGTCAAACAAGGGATATATTAGACTCCATCTTGTTTATGAGTTCATGATCAGGCTGAGAGAAAATAGGCATAATAGCATAGCCTGAATACTAGAATTATCAACATTGGAATTGTTAGCAGCCAAAGATGAGTCAATGGCATCTACTATTACCTGATGAGAAGAATCCACCCTCAACTGAGAATCATGAGAAGCAGTACTGTTGAAGGATCGGCAGAAATACTGTATGTCTGAGAGTCTTTTATTATTTATTAAAAGAAAAAGATTCTGCTCCGTCTGATTGTCCGCAGTCTTTTTGGAAGATTATATGTATTCTCGAAAGATGATTGGACGGTCTTGCCCGTTGGCCTGTAGGCTTGACATGGGAGAGCTTTTCCTCGTTAACCTTGTAAGAATTTTCCTAATAGGCATTAGAGTTAGAGGCTGACGGCTGCTGCTTGGACTTCTCTTTGTTGGCTGCATCAGTTGTACTTGAGCTTTTCGAACGAAGATTGAAGTTTGACTTTGAACTAACTTGTTTTGGAACAAGACGTGCAATATCGTTCCGTGGGACTTTCTCATAGACGATTTATGCCATCTCCTTCGTTTTTCCCTGCCTAACCAGACCCTATAGGTAGCTTTTTCTTGAGAAGATCCACCTCAACGCATACCTCCTTGGCGACACGGGTCTGAGATGGGGGTCCGGGTCCATCCGATTAATAGCACTTTGCCTACTACGTTAGCAATAGTAATAGTCTTGAAAAAAACAGATCGAAGATTCGGAGAAACGGAATCCACAGTATTAACAATCTGAAGAAAAACTTGATGTACGTTGCATCTTTCAACCAAAGGCCTTAATGGTTTCTTCTGGAAATGTTGGAATAGATCTCAGAGTAAAAAATATGTACATTTTAGTAATGCAAACAATCCTTTTTTTGGAGCTGACGCTCTTTTTTTTTGGTTATCTATCCAACACGGGTCGTGGTCTTGTTACTTTAGTTCCGGATAAATTGATCCCTCGATCAAGACCGAACTAAAATCTCTAAGAAAAGACGAGAAATCGTTTCCGATTCGAGGCGAAAGCCTTCCTCCGCCGTTACGGGGTTATTTCAGCTCTAATCCCGAAATCGAGGACTTCATACGGCCTGAGGACTTAGTAATGGATACATCAAAGATGCTCCTCTAAAAGCTGGATAAGGGATTGTCCAATCCACCGCCCCGAAGAGCAATATCTACAAGTTTTAGTTTACAAAAATAGGGGGTTTCTATACAAAATTCTGGAGGTATAACCAAATGAAAATTCGTGTGCGTTTTCTGATTACTTTTACCTTTTTGTTCATAAATCACTCATCGAGTATCGTTATGCTTCGATTCAAGCAGCCAAACAAAGCTAAGACAATTATCTCCAGCTCTCGCACTCCTCCCATCCGCGAAGCTGAGGCGGGAGAAAAAGCATAACTCCCCGGTCTCATAGGTTACCTTTCGATCTTCCTCCCCCGTGACGCTCCCAAATCGATCGCTATCCTTTTCTTGCTTTCTTGTTGTCTTGAATTGTTATAGAGCGGCTTTATATTAGGTATAGTTGGTAGGATGAAGTGGGATGAAGCCTTAGTGGATATAGCAAGTGTGACGAGGAGGATCCCAGAATTTGCCAGAACTATTCTTCTTCTCCGCTGTTGGGACCCCAGCCACATAAGTCTCTATCATTTTTCGAAACCCTCACATGTCATATACATTTTAAAAAACACCCCACAACCTGCTGGTCTAAATCAGTCCCAAAAATGGTGTTATAAATCTAACCAAACCAATTTCTAGCCTAATTAAATCATGTATAGTGCCATTTATTTTACAAATACATATCAAAGAATGTAAAAGCATCCCATTTATAGAAAATACAACAAAAAAATACTTTTACATGAAGAAATTATAGGGAAATAAAGATCTTACAACAAAGATAATAATGATG
>BQNB010014339.1:0-63266 GCA_026074375.1 Tanacetum coccineum
TCACGTTTATCGAGGTCGAAACGAAGTCGTTAATTTTCCTCGATCACACCATTGGAAAGAGCACGAAATTACGAGTCCAACGGTACCGGCCTTTCATATTTGAACCTTTTTATTTTGAACCTTTTTCGTCCCTGTTTGAACCTTTAATACTAGTATAATTGAACCTGGCCAAAAGAGGGTTATATATTAAATTTGGTGTAATATAAATGAAACACTGCCTAGCGCAGTTGGTTTCATTGTATGAGTTAAAACTCATACCAAGAGGTCATGGGTTCGAATCGCAGGAGGGTTTATCCCCTCCACGCCACGTCAGCTGCCACGTCAGCTGACACGTGGCACCACGTGGCATGCCACGTGGCGGACCCAGACCCGACCCGATCCAGACCCGGCCCAAGACCCGACCCAAGACCCGATCCTGACCCGGCCCATTACCCGCCAGACCCGGCTGTTGACTGGCGGTCAACCACCGTTGACCGGTGGTTCACCGGTGGTCCGCCGCCATTAACCGTTGACTGCCGCCGTTGACCACCGTTGACCGGTGGTCCGGTGGTTGCTCCGATGACGGCTAGCAGGCCACGTGGCACCACTTAGGTGGTGACACGTGGCAAGCTAATCATTGAAATACGAGGTACTATTCATAGGATTGCAGGTACGAGGTTTCTAGAAGGCTACGTGGCATGCTCTTATTGGTGGATCAAGCTGGCATACGAGGTACACTGTATGATAGTAGTTGGGACAAAATGACAAAAATACCCCCCACTTTTACACTAAGACGCGTCAGAATGGCTTGAAAGGACAAAAATGCCCCCACCTACTTTGGGCTATAAATACAACTGACGCAGCAGCTCATGAGGAGTTAGTTTTTAGTGAATTTTCACATAATAGTTGTAGTGTTAGTTTTAGGAGTAGAATAATGTAGTTTATTTTGGGCTTATTGTAAAAGCTTATTGAAGCTTATTAGCTCTAGCTTATTGTAACTCTTGAGCTTATTAATGAAGAAGTTTATTTCAAAGGTTGGTGTTTATTTTTAGCTTATTATCTATGCTTATTCTCTTGTCCTTTTCTTATTTCTTTTTAGCTTATTCCCAAATAAGCTCATGCTTATAGCTTATTTTTGGATCACATCGCTTAAGCTTATATTCTAATAAGCTACTTCCATAGCTTATTTAGACTAGCTTATTTTATATTGTTTTTGATTTAGAGCTTTTCGAGTGAGCTTATTTTAGCTTATTTTTCGATTGCTTATTTTTTATTTATTTTTTTTCTTTATATAGATCTAACCCTTAATAATACCCGATCCGAGTTCACTTGATTGAACACCTTAGTTTCGGGTGGATTAGATCTAAAAATAATAGATCTTATATTTTTAGCTTATTTTCTAGCATAAAATTGTTGCTTTTTAATTCTAACTTATTTTTCTTAGATCTAAATCTTTAAATATATCCGATCCAAGTTCAATTGATTGAACATCTTAGTTTCGGGTAGATTTAGATCTAAAGTTTTCATCTTTTAGCTTATTGTTTTTAGAATAAATTTTAAAATAGCTTTTGCTTATCTCATCTTTTTCCCTTTTCTTGTCTTTACTTTTTTCAAAAATGCTTATTGTTTGATTAAGCTCGATTCGAATGTTAAAAAGGGTGTCATGAGTCTCCTACTCGACTTATTCATTAAGTCTTGAGCACCTTTATCTTCGAGAGCTTATTATTTAGCTTATTTAGTCATAAAGTTCTAAACTTTACTAGTTTTTCTTATAGCTTATTAAGCTAGGGCTTATTTCGAAGGGTATTTGTAGCTTATTTGAGAAGTGGCTTATTTATAAGCTTTTATTCTTTATCCTTTCTTCGAAAAAGCCTTGATAGCTTTTTAGCTTATTCTAGTTTTTATTTCAAAAGTAGTTTTTTTATATATAGATTTAATCTAGTTTTATTTTTACAAAAATTAGTTTTCAAAATAGCTTATTTTTCTAAAAAGTTTTCATCTTATTAGCTTATTTTGTCTTAACTTTTCATGTCTTATTTCTTATTCCATCCTTCTTCATCTAAGGCCGGAGCTTAAGGGTCTTATAAGGTTGATAAATAGATAAAGTTTTTATCTTTATAGTTTTTATGAAAGTAATTAGTAGATAAAGTTGACACCTTTATTTGCTAATTAGTGAAGTAGAGCTTAAAAGTGATAAACTTATTTGTTTATTAAGTTTGTAAGATCGGGTGGTTATCGTTTATTTGCGGCTCTTCAATTTGGTTTCATTTTCTATCCTTTTTCAATTAATTAGTGTAGATTTAATTAGTTATTTTATAAAATGTTTGCTTATTAAAACCAAACCCAAAAACATAAGGTGATAAATCCAAAGCTCGATTTACAACTTGAACGTAGATTTGCGCATTCAACTTTCTCGCCTAGGAAACGACCCGGGAGGTTTTTGATAATTGCTTTGGTTAAAAGCGATTTTCTAAAACCCGACGAAAAATTCTTACTATACTATTATTGATTATCCTCCTTATTTTTACGTATTTATATATATTATATATATATGTGTGTTAGTTTGGACGTGATCAGAACTAATGCAGTAACTCCAGAAACTCCTACATGGCACCAGAATCTAATATAAAGAAGCATTAGCTGTTTGATGAGTAAGGAACGTACCCCGTCACAACGTTGGAGATCTGGGTTTGTCCCTGCATGTCCCACTGCATATACTTTGGTCTGAGCCCCTGACACGTACCAATATGATTTCCCATGGTTTTTGTTGTTTTTCAGCTTAAAGGATTCCCCTCTGATAGTGACCATAACTCCACCTCGAAGCAGTAGGTTATGTTTGGCCTGACCCAGTGCCTCTTTGTATTTGATAGCATTGCTTTTCCATTTCCCATACATCCAACAGTCACAGCAAAATGGCCAACTTTGTTGCATTTGTGGCATTTTGGAGCACAACGGACCGTCGTGGTGATAGTTTCATTTAGCGCATAAGGGTTTAGATCCCCCTGATAGCTTCTTTTCCACCATTCCCTGCAGTATAGGCCCTTGCCAGAGTTCAGTCTCTTTCTTGTTCTTGTTGTGGTTGTGAATTGTTTCGGAAAGTGTTTTCAAACTTTTCCTTTTGTTCTCAGCCTGTCTTTCAGCAATGGTGATGACTTTCTTATCCATTAGTTCAGTGGCCATTTCAAAAACTCTTGCATGGGGATTTCGGCTTAGATGCTACAATGTTTCCATGGATCATGTCGGGTAATCCGCCGACGTACCTTTCAATCTTGTCAGACTCCTCCGGAAACATCCTAACACACAGTAGTGCTAGTTCTTGGAAACGTTGGTTGTACCCTATCACATCAGTACCCTTCACTTTCAAATTCCACAATTCAGCCTCGACTGCTTTCATACTCGTCCTCCCTCGGACATAACTTGACAGTCATCTACTTTCACAATCGGCCCAAGTCATTTTGCATAGTAGCATCAGACTGACAGTCAAACATGAATTCCAACCAATGGTTAGAGGCACCTTGCTAGAAGAGTACAAAGTGGAAACTTAACCTGAATTTCCACAATGCAGGTTTGCTTAGCGGTAAAACAGTCTCCATCCTTTCGAACCATTGAGTTAATTGAATAACTCCCTTAGTGCCTTTGAAATATAGAGGTTTGCACTTCATAAAGTCTTGGTAAGTGAATTCTCGAACAACGCGTTCAGTCCTTCTGCCACCCGTTCCCGAAGTGTGGCTGTCATCGCCATTCCTGTTTGCATCACGTGCTGCCAAAGCGGAGGACACTTGGTCACTCATTGCCTAAGTCTTAGGCATTAGAGACCGATGTGGATGGTGGTATGCTGGTTGAGGCTTAAGGGTTGTTGTGACCGGTGTTGACCTTGTGGCAGCGTTTTGGTGCCATTTATCTTCAATTACAGAAGAAAATACAATTACCCGTTAGATTTTTCATAAAAATCATAGACCATACATGACATATACAAGATAAATAAAGTGAGATCACATCACACAGTGAAATATACAACTGAATTGTAATCAACAATGATATAACCAAATCGACATTCATTCATAAACAAATTCGATTACAGACGTGACATAATACAACCATTCCATATATAAATTGGAAAACATACATGAATGGTTTTAGATACAAAAAATCATAACGAGTTAGGTGACAAAATAAACAATAAAACAAACCTAAAGCCTTACTACGGGATTAGTAAACCCTTAATACTTATGGCTATATACAAAATGACTAGCCATAACATGATCTAATCTATGAACTGTTACCAGCCTCCTCTGGCAGCTCTGGTTATGCAGGACCTCCAGCGGGTCCCTACTGTCCCTGCAGTGCGGTAACCTGTCCCTGTAGTACTGTCACATATCCCTATAGTGTGGTCACATGTCCCTATAATGACTGCATCACTGTCAATGTCTGTATAAGCTGCTGCTGTCGGATATGATCAGTTGTCCTTAACGCTCTCATCTTTACAAATCTCCTCTGGTCTGTCTTCAGCATCTCCAAAATCATAGCCTGTCTCCTGCAATCAGCAACATGCAACTTTCTAATCTCTGACATCTGACCCGGTACGGTAGTGCGTAGTGACATAACCTCTCTGCGGGCAAGATCACTCGCATCCATCGATCGCCTCCAAGCCTCTCGGGACAATCTAGCCTCTATCTCCATCTGATGGACAATGTATAATGCAAAGGTGCCTCATACGTCTGTCTCTAAACAACATATTGAGCTGACCAGCTAATAGCTGTCTCTGACTCTACTCATCGTCTAACCTCGTATAAATCTCATCCGTGTCTTGCCTAACCCTAGTCTTAAATGTTGTCATATGTC
Source organism: Tanacetum coccineum (assembly GCA_026074375.1). Taxonomy (NCBI): domain Eukaryota; kingdom Viridiplantae; phylum Streptophyta; class Magnoliopsida; order Asterales; family Asteraceae; genus Tanacetum; species Tanacetum coccineum. The sequence continues at coordinate 4,822 of BQNB010014339.1, forward strand.
GACCCAACTCCGTGTCAGTACTAACTGGTGCCCCCTATAGGGTCTCAACTATCTCGTCTCACGAGTCGGTGATCCCATATCCAACCTCTTTCTCTGGATCACGCCTGATCTCCCTATCCAATAGATAACTACTAAGCCCTACCTAGCTCTAAGACCTCCAGCCGGTCTAGCAGCAGCAGCAGCAAATAAGCTCTCTTCTACCTCGTATCCAGGACCAAGAGCAATACCTAACCTCTTCCGAGGTGGTAAGGTAACCTCGGGTCTGTCCTCCCTACGACTACCAGAGGGTAGTAGCAATGGTGGTGATGAAGTAAGAACTGATATAGGCAAGGGTGGTGGTATCCCTAATGATGGTGCATCTAGTCTGGTGGGGGAGAGTATGAAGGGTGGTGGTAATGGTAGAGAATGGGACGTAGATGCGATGTCAGCTCTCATCCGGATCATAGCAGCTCGATAGCCCAATGAACGAATGGGGCTAGGAGGTGGTGCTGGAGATAGCACAGGTGAGGGTGGTGATAATGGTAGTGATGGAGAAGGTATCTGGGGAAGTGGTAAAGACCATAGGGAGAGTGGTGATGATGGTGGAGTAGATATAGCGAGAAGTCTGGCAAAACCTCTGCAATTAGAACCATATGGTGTAGTACCACAAAGGAGCTAGAATAGAAATCCTAGCTGTCACATGATATGCAGGGTGTGGTGGTGGTGTGGCCGCAGACTCATCAGTCTCGAAGCCGGCTCTGTCTCCTCCGCAGATGGGGCCTGATCAGTAGCTGGTAAAGCAACAACTACAATTCGGCAGTAGCTTCAGGCTGGCTCTTCCCTCCCCTCCTCCTCATCATTATCGGTCTTGATGTCCATGTCATCATCATCATCATCCTCTGATGACCCCTCCTCGTCATCTCCGTCATCTCCTCCATCGGCAGGATAATCGACAGGATCCTCCTCGGGGTCCTCATTGTCATCCTCCTCCGGGTCCGCCTCAGGATCGGACTCCGGGACATAGTCAGGTGACTGAGCAGTGGGTGAGGCATCCTCAGCATATGGCTGATCCTTAGCAACAATCTCATCATCAGCATGCTCTGGGCCTGGAACATAATCTGGCGAAGGTGGTGCCTGCTTTGGCTCCTCAGGGCTAGGCACGTAATCTGGAGAGGGTAGGGCCTGAAGAGCGGCCTCCATGTATAGGTCCTCTGGCATCCAAGGTAGCTCGAGGTACTCGTGATCATTAGCTCGAGGTGATTCTATGTCTGATAAACCCTCAAATGGGCTGGAAACCTCCGTGTATGTAACCCTCGATTCATCCGAATCTGACATGACTGAATCTGAAAATTCAAAATAGCTTATATATGTATTTAATACAAACTCTTAATTAATATAAATGTATATCACTAACAAGTAATATCAATTATGAATGCATCTAGTCCATCCAAACTAATGCAACAAGTAGTGTTATGCATGAAATGTATGCACATATGTATGTCCCTTGTAAACCTTGCTACCAAAATAACTCTTTGATGAATTCGATGTTGAAAACGGTTATGTCAGCAAAAACAATTTGACCTGGTTCTCTATAACCTTGGCTCTTGTATACCCAATTTGTAACACCCCCCATATTGGGTAGCAGCGGAATAAGGTCCCCGGTGCGTGTTACTATCATAGATCAATAAACACAAGATGTATATAGAAACGACCAAAAGTAGTTTTAAAACTGATGACATTGGATTAACAAAATATTTGTTACAATAAGCCGAACATCACTTGTTCCACGTTGTTTCAAAAATACAAATATTTCTAGCCATATGCAGATTATACAAAATGTAAAGCGAAAAATCTTTAATCATGATAACCAATCAAAACCACCAATGAATCCTTTGCACCCTCGAAGCTTACTGAACCCTGAAAAATTCATTTTGCTTTAAAAAAAACGTCAACAATAATGTTGGTGAATTCATAGGTTTGTGATTAGTTAATATTTCCTCTTTACTATATATATAATATAATAAATTACAAAATATATAATAGTAAAAAAAAACAACAAATCAATAAAGCCAGGAGCAGTATAGACTATTCCCGGGTCGTTAATTCCCCAATGAGGCTGTGCTGGAAAATAGATACAGTCAGAAGATTTGAGTTTGAAGGAGAGAATTGATTTGAGAGTGCAGGAAGTTAAATTAAACAATAATAAACAAAAACGTTTAAGAAAATCCTAAAAAAATGAAACTAAGCTAAAAAAACGAGAGCACGGACCCCGAACAAAGGGGGAAAACCTAAAATCTTTAAAATTAACCCTACGAAGAAATTTTTACTTCTAAACTACTCTAGGGGACTAATAACGAAGAATGAAAAAGACTAGACTGAAAACGGAGGTCGTTTGACCCAAAAACGAGTCAAGACAAAAACCGCACCCGAGCCCGTTCTTTAAAAATCAAAAAGATGAAAAATTAACCTTACAAAAGTTTTTATATTTTTCCTACAAACTATATGACTAAAGAAAATTTTCTAAAAAAGAAAAATATTTTTTTGATAATTTTTGAATTTTTTATGAATTTTTAAAACTTATAACGAAATTAAATTATAAAAAATACTAAACTACTTTTAAAAATTCTAAAAAATTTACCTAAAATACTTTATACTACAACTATCCTACGAAAATTGAGAAACTTAAAATTCGGCTTATAAATAAGCCAAAAATAAGCCCAAAACAGCTTATAGCTTTAAGGCCAAAAACCCCCTTATATTTCTAAGTGCCCAAGGGTCTTACATAAAAGACCCAAGGGCACAGCGGTATGCATGTTATAAAGGAAGGGTGTATTGAGGGTTGAGACCCGGGTTCGAGTCTTGCTCACCCGGGTCACCCCTTATCTCCCTTCTTTTTTTTTGGACAAACTTTGTAAAGCAAAGTTGTTAAGCTTTTGGAGCTTAACAACTTTCAAAACTATGACCTTTTTTGAAAAGCTATGAATAAGCTGTAAATGGGCTTCTAAGGATGGACAAAAGCTTAAACAAGTATTAAGGCTAAAAATGCTTAAGTCTTTTTGGACATTTTGAACTAATAAGCTAGAATGTAGATTAATAAGCTAAAAAGGGTTAACTACCCTATCCTAAATAAGCATTAAAGAGCTGAAATCTACCACTAAGTAAGCTAAAAAGGTCTTAAAATGGACAGAAACTTAACTAAGCTTAAAAGGGCAAAATGCTTATGGCTTTTTGGGCTTTTAGACTATTAAGCTAAAGCTAAAGAAAATAAGCTAAAAGGGGGGCCTAACCTAACCTAGATAAGCACTAAGTTCTAAAAAGCATAAACTAAATAAGCTTAAAAAGGGCTTATATGACAGAAAGCTAAATTAAGCTTAAGGCCTTAAAATGGCTAAAAGGCTACTTACTGTTGGCACTCAAATAACTCAATGCGAATGGGCAAATAAGCACAACAACTAAACATAACAATCAAAATAGCTGCTATGAAGGACAATTGAGCGTATGAAAGTAGGCTGAATATGCCCAAGGGTGGCTTAATACCCACAACAGTACTAACTAAGGAGTTAGTACTGTTGGGGTAAATGTGGCTTAAAAAGAGCTTAAATAACTAAAACAAAGCAATAACTAATCTAAGGCTTATTAACACACCTAACAAGCAACTAAGGACAGAATCTATCATCTAAAAAGCTCCTAATAAGCTAAAAAGGAAATAAGCAGTTTCTATACTAAGCCTAAATAAAAACAGCCAAAGGGCTATTTTTAGCTTAAGAATAAGCTATCAAATAAGCCTTGATAAGGACAGAAATAAGGACACTTATCAAGTAGCTTATGGGCTTTTAAAAGAAAAGCAAAAGCTTGGGGTTGAAGTGGCACTAGAAAACTAGAAAAAGGGCTTAAAAGTCCTACCTTTTGCACCAGGTGGAAATAAGGCTAAAACAAGAGGTGCTTAATTGACAATCTTCAAATAAGCTGTCAAATAGCTCAAATTAAAAAACTTTGGTTAAAACAGATAAAGAACAAGCTTAAAGTGAGCTTATGCACAAACTTTAAGCTTCTGGAATAATAAGGAAAACATGCTGATTTTTGAAAGATGAAAAAATGGGCTTTTTGCTTATAAATTTACACTTAACCTTTTGACAGTTTTAGACTTAAAAAGTCAGTGACTTCAAGCTTTTGGTTTACAACCTTTAGTTAGTACACACAATTGCACTCTTTTGTATGAGACACTAAAACTCAATATACAATGCTTATCCTAAATAAGCCAATGTATACCTATTAGAAACACCGTTTTTGAAAATAGCTAAAAAAAAGATTTTGAAAAACAGTTTTGAAACTTAAAAACTTTTAAAAACACACTTAGATGAGCTTAAATACTTAAGCTAAAACTAAGTTGTGACCCCAACCCATACTATTTCCCTTTTGACCCGTTTTGGGCTTAACCCAAACACCCCTTAAAAAGAGATTTTGACATTTTGAACTACAAAATAAACTGTATTAATGAAAATTTTGGACAACCAGATATTGAATAAGCTAAACACACAAAGGGGCAAGTATGTCAGGACAAACAAGCATCAATAAGCTTAAGGAAGCAAAATAAGCAGTTGAAGATAGTAAGGACAATTTTGCGTAAAGTTTAAATTTCCATTAAAAGAGTAAAAGATTACAAAGCTTAAAGTTTAAATTGACAGAATTAAAAACATTAAAATTACAATACTCTACTCCTACATAAAAACTAGCTCTCACTGTTCATCTTTTTTTTCTCTTTTATAGATGTCCCGGGTCTTCTTGTTGTGCTTCTTGTGTTTGTGTTGTGAGAGAGCTCAAAGACCAATCCTTGTCCATCAAATAGTCTTGTCCCCCGAAAAAATAAAATCCAAAATCTCAATCCTTGATATTAATCGGCCAATGATACACCTTTAGGATTGCCAACGTGTATGTAAGAGGTGGGGTGAGGTGTGGGGAATTTGAGAGGTGTGTTTTTTGGAGGGTAGCACATGTCACGTGGGTGGGAAGATGTTTCAGTACGATTTGCGGGAAAAGATTGGAGTTAGGGTGTTATGTTCTGTTTTTAAAATAGGGCAGGGGATGAGTTTTGGTGTTGGCAAAATTTATCCAAAATGAGGTATTAGTTATGGTTGCCAAAAGTAGTCCTTGTGGTGGTTGAATATTAGGATTTATGGCAAATAATAGTCCCTGAGGGAGTAAATGTGTAATTGCAACGGAACATACTAATGGACTAACTAGGTATAGGTAGGGAAGGGTTTAGGGCTGAACAGATTGTTAGGTTGGGTAATTGGGCCATGATGTTGGGCCTGTAAGGATATGTATAAAGGGGTTTTGGGCTTTTAATGGATAATAGTTAAAGTGGGCTGATCGGGCCTACTAGGTGGGTACGGGTGGGCCCACTTTTAACGATTAGGTTTTCGGGTTCGGTTTTAGATGCCCTTTTCAACGCCATATCCCGGGGTTGACTTTGACTTTGTCTTGACTTCATTAATTGCATAAACGTCGTCGAGTCGATCCTGGAAGTTTTTGTTTAGCTCCGTTTTCAAATCCTTTTTGAACCCTTGACCTTAGTTTTTCACGCTCTTTCCAAATCCGTGCTCGGTTTTGTCCGTTTTAGCTTTGTTTTTGTCCTTTAGTGAATATCCGGTACCTGCACAGTATAAACATAAAAACAGGCATATTTATGGCATTTATGTGCGTTTTTGGCCGTTTAGGGTCGATTTTAAAGGTAAAAGGTATGTGTAATTAAACGCATACCAGTTTGATAAATCATATATTGTAGGACCACAAGATTTCCCAAGTGTATGATAATGCAACAGATGCAGACATCATATAAATGTAATTACGTTGCCCTAAGCTCATGACACTGAAGCTCGACATAAATGAATACCATATAAATGGCCTACATTGCCTGTGATGATGTTCTAACCCGCAACATCCTATGTTCGACATGGGTATAACGTACGTATTTCCCCCCAGTGATAGCTAATCAACCGAACGGGGATGGTCAATCCCCAAAAATTCTATTCCAACTTCACAAGCTCACAGTCCAGTAATGACAGTTCATGATAATGGGCTCAGATTGGGTTATCGCTACTTAGGCAACACGTAATCATAATATAAAAGTACCCACTTGTGTCCAGTTGTAAAACATTGCATGTTTCTCACCCCAAAAACTTATAAAACAAAAGCATGTAAAACGTGGGGCTATGAACTCACCTTGAGTGAGCGAATAACAAGTATATCACAGATAATGCGTCACGTAAATCGTCAGATGCAACCTATTTAAATTAAGGTCGTATAAGTACTAATCACATTGGGTAATTACTACCATGCATAATTCTATATAGCTAATCACCATCTAATTGTTTTGGAAAAATTGTGTTTAATAAGTTAAAACGTTTATATTTCCCGTTGTAGTAAAACTGTGTAACTTTCGCGTTTTAAGCCCGATTTTGACGTTTCTTATGCCCACCTTTTTCGTATTAGGACGAGTTATCATAATTTGACATTTTCATATTTTAATTAATCCCCTGATGAACCAGAAAAAAAAAAAAATAACCTTATTTACTGTTCACTGAAACCAGTTATAGAAGTTATTTTTGATAGTTAATTATCTTAAAACCTTAAACGTCGTATTTTATTCGTTATAGCTCCGTTTTTAGCGATTCTTTCGAGCACGTTCTCGTAATTGAAAGTTCTATTTATTTATGAGGTTTACAAAAATAAAAGTTTCTGTCATGAATAGTAACTTTTATAAAAATAGTTTTATAAAAGTATTAAATGGTCGGGTAAACTCGCGAAATTCATATCTCATACGTTATTTAATAGAAAATATTCGGTTTCATATTAATTGTAACCTAAAATATGTGTAATCTGTTAAAAATACTACACTTGCTGTTTTATATAATTTTTATAAATTTTTTTATAAATCCGTTTATTTATCGTATAACTTGTTTTTACCATAACTTTTTCGTTATTTATCCGTTTTTCAAGTTTCTTAGCTTTTTGGAATCGTCATGAGACGTACTATTTTATAAAAATATAAAGTAAATAAATTTTTGTACGAATTTTTGACAGAAATATTGAATGACTTTGTTAAGTCCATATTTAACCTTTGTTTTTATACTTTCAACTTTGTAATTTACCACAAGTATTCTATACCATATATATTATATGTCATACATATATTAGAGTCCACTAATCCATAATTTTCTAAAAGTCCATGACAACAAGTCCATAACAACTCTTTAAATTTAATACTTTCTTAAGTAACCTTTATTTAACAAGTTTATACATAACCCTTTTATGCATTATCCAAAGGTGTAGGAAAGTTATACTTCCATTATGACCTTAATTTAGTGTTCATATAACATAACCAAAATTCCATAAACAAGATTAACATGTCATTTGCCATACTTTTACTTGTAACATATTTAAAAAGCCTTTAAAACCCTAATTTTGTATATAACCATTTCTACACTAAATCAACATGGTACAATACTTCTATGTCCATTTTATCATGATATTAACAATAACATATCATATGTAAAACTATTAAAAATCATAATCATAAGTAAGTTATCCATTTAACATATTCAAAAGTCTTAAATGGTGATTTTTCTATATAAAACATCATATGCATATAAAATTATGAAAATGAAAAGATAAAGGTTTTAGGTAACCTTAGTGATGAATGATGATGATGAGAAATATGTGCTAAACCCTTGTTTAGACTTTAAACCCAAGCTTGCCCAATATGAAACCCTAATTTTCCAAATAAACCCTAATCTTGATTTATTGCTTCAACACTTACAAATGGTTAACCAAGACTTGCAAATACCTTAGTATATCTTAGGAAGGATGTGTGTATGTGTGTAAATATTGAGAATGAAAATTGTATGGTTTGATTATGGTTGTGGTTTGAGCCGTGGCCTAATAGAGAGAGAAAGGGGAGACAAGTTTGATTTTTTTAGCTAAGTGTTTGTGTTGTATGAGGTCTCTTACATGTATACCAGTATTATATGGTAAGTCTTAGTCAAAAAGATTGCAATAGTTGATCAAGAACATAGTTCATGGTCTTAAAGAAGACTATAGTCAAATTAGGACAGTTATGGCTAGGTTTAAATGAAAAGGTGTTGTACAAGCCACTTGTTATAAAAATTATGTTCCTATTGTCTCATATTATTGTTGTTGCCAGTTGGGTTAGAGAAGGGGGGGGGGAGGGTTTAAATGAAGGTTTTTTAGTATAACAAATATCGTGTATCAATTGTAAGTTGTAAGTTGTAAGTTTTTAGTCATAACGGTATAACATAAATGTATAATGTCTTAATTTATTTTTCTTATGTTACCAAGCGAAAGTAAAATTAACTTGGGTGTAATATATAAATAAAACTTTGAGTGTAGGCACACAATCATGGTTTATTTGTTGAAGCTAGATTAATTAACAGTGGTTCCGGGTATGCCTAAACGCATTTTATCGCGAAACGTATACACTTTACGTATCCGATAAAAATAAAATGAACAAAGACCATAATTATTCTCAAAATAATTATTTAATACTTGATTGATGTAAACGCTTAATTGTTTGATGCCCGTTTACATTGCACGCTAATTTTTAGCTTACGCGATTTAACTTAACGTTTACGATTTAAAGCAAACGCGTACAATACAAAAGATTTATTGTAGATTTATCGACGTCGTCAATGACTTGAAAACACGGGGTGTTATAATATATACATATAGGAACCTGTTAAAACTGTCGGACCTAAGAAAACGCCTAACTCACGAAGAAACGGGTCTCAAGATTCCCAATCGCAAGAAAATGTGTCTCCAACACAAAAACTACCAACAGTATGTATTTCAACATGTGTCTTGTGATTCTTTTGTTTAAATAATTTCTTATATATACATGCAAAAATTCTTTTTTTAGGCATCTAAGTGCAAACTGTGGTACTTAAAGAAATCAAATATTGTTGCTTTGGGTACCGTATACAAGTTTGCTGGAAAATAAATGTTGCATAACCAAGCACTCCCAAATGATTGCTACAAAGTGTCAATTGATTCATCATTAGTGGATGCAGCATGCATACCGGACGTAGGAAATAATGGGTTAAAAATAGTTAAGGATGGCGTAGGTGGTTTCTTTGCTTGGCCAAAAAATCAAGTTGTTCTTGATGAGGAGGTGCATACATGTGTTTTTTCAACCTACATATATATAAGTCTTCATATTTAATTCAATGTTTGATACAAATGTTTTTTGTTTACTGCAGGTTACACCACCAACTACGATACAAAAGATTAGTGATTACAATTCTGCACCAAAATTACAATCGAAGCGCAAAAGTTATGTCTCTCGTGAAACCATGCAACGACAAGCTAGACGGGGAAAAAGTCATAAGTTTTTAAATTATGGTATAGAGAATTTGATTATGTAGTGCAATACATTTGTATAATTTTGTTTCATTAAAACATTCGAGTTTATTCAACTTCGAAATTGCTTTGGTTTTAATTCAATATAAAATACACAATTATAATAATAACATAACATATATATATATAACATACATATATAATATATATAAAAATATATAATATAATATAATACATACATATTATAATATTTATATATATATATATTAAATAAATAAAATATATACATATATATATATATATATATATATATATATATATATATATATAATATCTATATAATTATATATATACATACATAAAAATACATGTGTTTTTTCAACCTACAATATATATTTCTCATATATATGAAAGTGTTTGATACAAACGTTTTTTGTTTCGCTGCAGGTTTACATCACCAACTACGATACAAAAGATAGGATTCCAATTCAGCACCAAAATTACAATCGAAGCACAAAGTTATGTCTCTCTGAAACATGCAACGACAACCTAGGACGGGGACGTAAAAGTCATAAATAACCCTTTAAATTATGGTAGTTGAGAACTTTGATTATGTACGACATTAGAATTGTATCATTTAGGTTCAGTTATATACATTACAATTTTATTCAATTTGAATTGCTTTTGTTTTTAATTCTGTATTATATACATATATATATATATATATATATATATATATATATATATGTATATATATATATATATATAAATTTTATATATATATATATATATAATTGTGTCCAATCTTTTAGGTCACATATATGTATAAATGTATAATAGATATATAAAATATATTATATATATATATTAAACATATATATATATATATATATATATAATAATACATATTATATATACATTAATATATAATACATATATATATATACATAATAACAAGTTCTATCAGTTCTATTTGAATAGTACAATAAATCATATAAATCATAACTTCTATTATAAAAATCAAATTCGTAATGATTAATAAAAAATTTAAGAAATCTATAAGAGAAAGACTGATTATAGAAATCTGTTATAAATTTATACCTTTAAAATCTTTAGTACAATGGAAATCTGAAGTATTACAATCTTGAGTAGAAATCTGATCTATCGTCTGATCTAAAGATAATGGAGATATGATAATTTGAAAGTCTAGCGACTTTGAACATCTGGTTGTGGATAGTTTTATTGAGGGGTTTTTCTTCATAAAATGGAGGATGATCTTCTCTATGTGTTTCTCGTATTCTTTTAAGGTCTTCAAAAAGGTGGTATCTCTTGTCTATGGTAAACCCGATCAGATGCCATCAAAAGGTCACAAAAATGTTAAAACCTGTCTTCAATCTATCTTTAATAAAGTAGCGCACCTGTCTTCAATTATCGATGTTCTTTAATAATGCTGCACACAGCTGTCTTTAATAATATCTTCTTTTGTCGCCACTGTCGCCATTTATCTTTAATAATTTTTTCTATTATCGTCATTGCTTACGTCTTGAATAATACTTCTTCTAGAACCACTAGCTATCTTTACATTTTTTTACATTTTTCTTATTTCATCTACTATTAAAAGATTACATTTTATAATTTAAAAGGGTTTTGCCCTTTTCTAGTACTATCAAGGGAACCGAGAATCCTGGAACAAATCTTCACTAGGAGTTGGAGAACGTCTGATATAATTCATCATTCTTGCAAATTCTTCATCATCGTCACAATCTAGAATCTTTTTAGCAAGCTCGCTATTAGATTTTGATAACTTTGATACTGACTTTGCCTTTGAGTGTAAGACGGGCTGGTTTTTCTTTAAGGGGTTTCTTGAAGTAAGTAACATTTTGTAGTATTTGGTAACTGCTTCTTTATCTGCTTGATGATCATTAACTTGTTTCCACCACTTAACACTAAATTGTCTAATTAATAACGGTGGTGAGGTGCCTTCTGCTTCCTTCTTTTTATGTGTAAAGGATAAAATCCATGGTAACTTAAATATAGCTGAGAACTGGAGAGTGTACTCGAATGAAGGTACACCTTCTTGTATAAAGAGATTCTTATATTGGTTATAACCTTCTAAAACTTTTGTAGGAAAACTCTCTGGGATTTGACCCATAGATTTAAACCACTTCACAAACCATTTTGGATAGTTTAATGAAAATTCTTCAGCAAAGTGGAAAAACCAAGTATGAAAGTGGGCTTTTAACAAAAATGCTTTGTCCCAAGCCTCCATATAGTCATAATAATTATAGGCTGGATAGTCTGGATAACATGATAAAGTCTTGTGTGTACAGGGTCGATTTCCCCATTCTTCTAAAGTAATGACTTTGATTATTTTAACTTTACTGAATCCTATTTCTTCTGGTTTATTTTCGTTATAGTTATGACGAATTTGAACAGAATGACTGTCTAATAATATGGCTTCATAATATAGTCTGGTTTGAAAATCGTTTTTATAAAAATTGGTTTCTTTTGGAAATAAATAATTTAGTAAAACAGTGAACCCTTGATTTAACTTCTGTTCTTCAATGGGCTCAAGAATCTTTATAACTTGAGTATTTGGGTTGATATGAAATTCTGTTTTATTTGTGGATGAAGAGGTAGTTGTTGATGATCTGTTATAGGGATTGGGAGAATGTGGTAGTCCTTATAATTTAGCTAATACAGAATAAGTTGGTCTTGTTATTGGACTGGTATTAGGTGTAGGTGGGTATGGATTAAGGGGAATAAATCTGTTTTGTGATGAGGGAGATGGTAATCTTGGTAAAATAAAAGGAGTAGGTGCTCTTGGTTTTGGTAAAACAACAGTCTTTTTATCAGAACTCATCCCTGTAAAAATTCTCTTGATAAGAAATCTGGTATATGATTGTTTTCTCCTTTAATATGTTCAATTTCAAAATCAAAATTACTTAATAAGGCTTGCCATCTGGCAAAAATCTGTTTAGAAATTAAATTTTTAACATCTTTTTCAATTATAGATTTTGCAGAAAGACAATCTATTCTTAATAAAAAAGGTTTCATATAAAGATCATCTTCAAATTTCTTTATATTTAAAACGATACTTAAAATTTCTTTTTTAACAGTAGAATAATTCTTTTGAGTATCATTCCAAGATCCTGAATAAAATCTAACTAAATGTTTCTTGTTTTAACTAACTTTTTATCTGCGTTAAGTATTCTCTCCATAACCTATATTACTAAGCCTCTGTTTCAACTATAAGGTAAGCTCAGGTTAGGTATTTTAAACATGGAAATACTTTAATCTTACCTTTTAATTTCTTAAATATTTAGTGTGATTTTCCGTCCATGATTTAGGGTTCTTTTTTAATCTATCATATAATGGTTTACAAAGACTTCCCAAATCTTTGAAGAAATCATGTATATAATTTAAGCATCCTAAAAATCTTTGTAACTGTTTTTTGTCTTTTATTTCATCAGGGAATTTACTTGTAAATTCTAAACTTCTTCTTATAGGCTTTATTGTCCCTAATATTATATCATGTCCTAAGAATCTTATTTCTGTTTTAAAAAGACTTATTTTAGTTGGTGAAACGGCTAAACCATTTCTGAATATAATTTCATAGAATATATTTAAATGCTTAAAATGTTGATCTATGTTTTTAGAAAATATTAATATATCATCAATATTTACTATTGCAAAACTGCTTATAGGATTTATTATATCATTCATAATATTTTGAAATTCAGAAGGGGCATTCTTTAAACCAAATGGCATTACATTCCATTCATAATGACCAAAAGGTACATTAAAACCTGTTTTATATTTATCTTCTTCTTTTATTTGAATCTGCCAAAATCCTGATTTCATATCAAATTTTGAAAATATTCTTGAATCATATAACCTTTTTAATAAATCTCTTTTGTTAGGTATAGGATATCTTATCCATTCTAATACTTTATTTAATGGTTTATAATTAATTACTAATCTTGGTGCTCCTCTTTCTATTTCAGCTTGATTCATTACATAGAAGGCTGAACAAGACCCATGGAAATTTGAAGATCTTATTATTTCTTTTCTAGTAATTTTTTATTGGTATTTTCTTTTTACAATGGCTTTCTAATTCTTGAGACATATGTATAGATTTTGATTTGGTAGGGATATCTTTTTCATTAAAGTTTTTAATATAAGGTAATTTAATTATGTGTTGTTTTCTTTTTCAGAATGCATTTGGTGTAGTTGCACATACATTTTTCTTAAATTTTTCTACTAAATTTATGACTTTTATTTTTAATTAGTTTTCTTGTAATTATTTTTTTAATTTTTATATCCTTTTTATTTTCTTTAAGCAAATAATTTATAAGAATCTTTTTTTTATTTTCAATAATATTTATATCTGCTTATTTTTATAGATTTATAAAATCAAATGTTACTTCTTTCCAAAAAATATTTGTAAGAAAGTCATTATTCTACTGCAAATTGGATTATAAAGTTTTTTTATACAAAGGTGATCCCAAAATAATTTGAGAACTTAAATTTTTTACAAGAATAAGATGTGTTTTGAAACAATAATTTTCTTTGCAAATATGAACATTAGTTAATTTATAATTTATATTTAGTCTTGATCCATTAAATCCAGCAACTCTTTGTGATGACTTTTCATAGTATTTTGTTGGAATAAGTCCTTCTTGAATACAATTTAAATCTGCTCCAGAATCTAATAAAGCTATTAATGATAGTTTAAAATTTTCCATTATGTTATATTAACATTTGCATGCAATTTTTGAGAATTATACTTGAATATTGTTGATTACCCCCCTCTTGGATTTATTGTTAAGTACATTCTTTTGATTTGAGAACATCATTTAATGTTTTTTTCTTCTAATATCTTTATTTTCTGTTTCATTAATGTTACTTCACGCTTTACATTGTTTAACCCTCTTCTTGTAATTCGTGATCGTTATAGATTCTCTTTTTGTGAATCTTTTACATATTTCCATTAAAATTGTAAAGTTTGTTTTATTCTTTTCAATTGTTTATTTGTTTCTTTAATTTTTCTCTAATTTATCTATATAAATTTTGTCCTTAATTTTGGATCCCTAATTTGGACCTAAATAATATTCTATTATTGATTCTATTTCATTATCCTCATTATGGTATTATTTCTTATTAATCACATATACAATTTCCAATACAATCACAAATTGCTGATTCACTTTCACTACTTGATTCTTCTTTTGATATATTTAAATCTTCTTCTTCGTAGTCTGATATATCACTTTCTTCATTTATCATAATTTTCATTATTTGACTTTTAAGTTTTATCAAAATATGAGTTTCATTTATTTTTTTATCTTTGTATAGACAAGATCTTGGAGGATTACCTTGTCTTCCGCAATCGGACCCGCCATCTGAGTCGAGATGAGGCTTGATATGAGCTCAACTAGAAGTTAATACTGCTACTAGTTAATACTGCTACTGTTATTAGTTAGTACTGCCAAGTTAATACTACTGCTGTTATTAGTTAGTATTGCTAGGCTCAATTAGTGCTGCTAGCATAGTTAATACTGTTTGACTGGGCAAAAGTCAAACAAAGTAGTTTCTCGCCAAAGACTCCAACTTCCCAACCTCTCCACCTAAGCCTATAAATACCTCTGTTCGAGTTAATAATGTGCTGCTGGTTCTTTGTTAATACTGCTGGTTCTTTGTTAATACTGCTATTGGGATTAAGAGAAATTAATGCTGCTTATATATTAGTGCTGCTGGTTCTTTGTTAATACTGCTATTGGTTCTTTGTTAATACTGCTTATATATATGTTAATACTGTTCGAGTATATTAGTGCTGTTAAAGAAGTTTGTGCTATTGCAGTACCTTCGATTTTTATTTTTAAGGTATGCGTGTTTGTGTAGTACATTGTGTTGTGGTTGTAGGCATGGTGATGGTGATCGTTGATACTGGTGTAGGATGACGAGCTCCGCTGACAGAAGAGAGACATGTAGCAGCTTGGCATCTTTTTTAGGAAACAAGCAAATAACTATTCCTTTATGCAACTACTTAGAAATGTTCATAGATTGTGTTTAGCTGAGAATTTGATTATGTACGACATTACAATTGTATATTTGGTTCAGTTATATACATTCGAGTTTTATTCAATTTGAAATTGCTTTTTGTTTTTAATTGATCTGTTATATATATATATATATATATATATATATATAATGACACAAATTATTGATTTGTTATATGTGACTAAAAGATGCACTCACATAATATGGTCACGCTTATCAACATTATTGGTCACTCTTTGTTTAATTTGATGTGTGACTAAATATTACAAAATGCCACACAAACTAAAAATTCATGTGACCATTGGATGAAGAATAGTCACACAAAATACACATTCACTTGACTTTAAACAACATATGGTCACACTTATTAACACTTTTGGCCACTTTTGGTTAACTTGTATGTGACTAAATCCCAAAAAAACCATGCTTTGTGTGACTAAATATTACAAAAGGCCACACAAACATACAATTCATGTGACCATTGGATGAACAATAGTCACAAGTCACACAAAATACACATTTTCTTCAATTATAAACAACCATAATGGTCACTTGACTTATTAACACTTTTGGTCACTTTATGCTTACTTGTATGTGACTAAATACCCAAAAAAACATGCTTTGTGTGGCTAAATATTACAAAAGGTCACACAAACCTCAAATTCATGTGGCCATTGGATGATCAATAGTCACACAAAATACATATTTCTTCAATTTAAACACCATATGGTCACACTTATTAACAATTTTGGTCACTTTAATGACCTAGTTATATGGAACTAAATACTCAAAATAAAACATGCTTTGTGTGCTTAAATATTATAAAAGGTCACACAAACATAAAATCTGATTGTGCCATATGATGAAACAATAGTCCACACAAAATACACATTTTCTTCACTTTACACCATATGGTCACCACAAATATAACACTTTTGGCCACTCTATGTTAATATGTATGTGACTAAATATACAAAAAAACATGCTTAGTTAGTTGAACATTTGTTTACAGGTCACTAAATTATACCTATTTAGTCACCTAAAAAACGTGGATAACGACACTAAAGCATTTTTATGTTGACTAAACTCAATGCGTGACAGTAGGTACCTACGGTCGCGCGCCCCTTTTGTCACACACAAAAAACATTTCCGCAGTGAGTGGACTATATGTATGATAGAAACACATTTTTTTTTTGGTGTGACCAATACCACTTTTTGTACTAGTACTAACTACAATTATATATGGAAGTGACCGACACTTTTGTGTTCCTAACAATTTCCTCCTAAGGGAGGTCACTCCATTTTACAAAAACTTAAACCTAGCATACTATGCTTTGTCTTTAGTCTTGAGCTCGTAGTCTTTAACTTCGATCATTAACATATGTTGAGTTGATGTAGTGATCAATGACTTTAGGCTTGAAGCTTGTTCCTCAATCATGACTTGAATGAGAAAATGTGATCTTGAACACCTTGAGATCATCAACCAAGCATAATCTCAATTTTCCATCTTGTAAACTTTGCCATCTTGTGAACTTTTGAATTTTGGACCGACATGCTTATACCTTTCTTGATATGTTAACTTCATCACTTCAAGAAAGACCGTGCGTATTCAAGAGTAAGCAAAAGTCTTGAAACATGTACTTGACCTTTCATGATGTTTTTATGGTTGTCGATCGTAGTATAGCATGTGGTTATGAATCTTGTAGTCGGCTAGAATCAGGGTTACCTTCACCTCTATACTTAAGTATCCCTACATTAAAACGTTAGGCAATAAAGCGGGGGACGAATATGCTATGTCATTACGCACTGTGTTTGGTAGGAGTAACCTTTGAATCCGTGAGGATCGACTTGTGATCAGGTAGATTTCCATTTTAAGAAGAAGTCTCTCTTAATATGTATTTCCAGCTGAAGTAGTGAATCTTTCTAAACACATGTGTATCAATTCTCAAACTCCAGCACTTCACAATTTCGAACTCTCACAGTAAGACAACAACACGATATGAGTGAACCAGCGAGTTACTATATCTTCACCGATTGAAATAAAAAAAAATATTTGAAAATCAAACGAACGTTTCACTTGCTAACGTGGTTTTGTGACATAACATCGAGAGTGTTTAATCATTTTCAAAATTCATCATCAATCTTCAATTCATAACCTAAGAACAAGTTGATTCTTATAAAACGCACCATGTTTCTTTCCAGTTGGTCATAGGAAGTTTGATTCATATAGAATACACACAAGTTCACCTACCATGAGCTTGTTGTGATGTTTGCTAAAGAGGATTTATCATCTTTCACTGTGAATTATACACTCGATGTTCTAAAGCAAAATCACAAGGATCATACGTATGACACTTAATATATATATAAATATATAAATATATATCTATATATATATATATATATAAATATTAATATAAATATAATATATATATATATATATAATATTATATATATATTGTTATCACATTGTGTGACTAAGCAAGCATAAATTTGACAAGTGTCCTAATGAGATTTAATGATGAATCTCTTTTGGCACTAAACTCAATAGTGACATTTGGTTTTAGTGATCGGGAGCTAGAGCACAGACGTCAACCTTTAAATCAACCAACTCGGATTGAGAAAGTTGATAGAAAATGTTGTAATCTCCCTGAAAATGAACAAAGTTTTTTAAAGACCTTGAGTGGCTAGGAGAGGTGGTTGTGCACAGCCGTCACTGGGTCCATGACTGTCTTCAATGCCAGAAAACAACTTGGTGTTTTTGACATATTATGTATTGACTCGGTTTCTGCCTAAGTGTATGGAAGTCTTCTTTCTTTTCACCCTTTATCCTTACATTTCCTTTCATCTCAACCTTTAATGCTTACCGAACTTCATAACAAACACTGTTGGTTTTCTTCCAGTGTTAGCATCCATCTTAGTCCCCGCATTATTCCGATTCCTTCTTTTTCTCTCCATTTTAATCACACCTAAGGACTTCTACACTAATCTGTGTGGATATCTCTGGGTTGATCCCATCCGATTCATGGCTGATCATGGGATTTGAATACCTATGGCCTAACCAGCCTTAAAACTCAAAAAATTTAAGTACATAATCGTCTTTTGGGTATATTCCATCTCAATCAAAACCAAAATCAATGAAAATTTCTATCAAAGTGTTTAATATAAACATCAAAAGATTTACACTTTGAGAGTTTTTCATCATCACTAAAAGCTCACCCTTAACATGTGCATCGTAATCGTAGTACATGCTAAGTGTGGAGTGAATTGAGTCCATTTTATACAATCACATTTCAATATAAATTAGATGAGGTTTAATCACATTTTCTCCCCTTATCTAAAATGTTAATCCCTTGATATTTTGGATATCAATTGATTAAACGTTCGGGGACAAAATGTTACATAATAACTTTTAGAAACATTTAAGCTCCCTCCTTAACTTTGAGAGGACTATAATCAGTGTTGAGTAAAAAATTTGAAAAATATTGAATTTATTAAGAAATTCTTTAAAATTTTGTACTCGAGCACTCCTTATTAGCACAATAAGTCTACACAACATATATATAAATTCACAAGATTTTATTATTCACTAGGATTGACCTGTTTTGACGAGGACATCATATGATAAATCATATGGTCCTTTGCAGCAGCCGAAAGTCTCCCTCGTAAGGTCTCCCACCAACAAATTTCTCCAAGCTCCGCATAATCCTTCTGGTCTTGAGCTGTTTATTAATTGCCTAGATCATAGCTCCTGCTTTATCTCTGTCACTTTGTCTCCAGATAGTCTGTGGCAGATACTTCATCCAAATTCCCTTTAGACGATCATTAAGAGTAGTCCGAACATCATTGAGTGTACCGTCACTAAACTTGTGGAGTTCGTTAATAAACGTCAATTTGTTCTTCTTGTCTTTATTCTGGTAAATGAAACCTCTAGGATTGGAGTATGCTGTATAAGCTTCCCTTTGTTTAAGATCTGATCTATACGTATCCGGCTTTGTGAGGGTGAGCTTCTTTTGGTAACTTTCGACACCTAATTGAAGATCTTCCGCACGCCTTTGGATGACAATGCTTCTTGTAACAAGGAGACATTAAAAGCTAGGCGTTCTTCAACAGTAAGATTTGTCAACTTTCCTTGAACAAGAAGAAGCAACATGTCTTCGATGTCTTAGATGCAAAGCCTGTTGAAATCGCCTTCTTTGAATTTATACAACTTGTCATCATCTCTACAAACAGTGATCTAATCCAGATTCTTGTACTTTTGCCATTCGACAATTTGAAGCTTTATGACAGCAATGATTCTGTGTTTGGAGTAGACATCCCAAGCAGATTCCCTGTTAGCAGTAAATCCATAGAATTGTTGTCGTTTTCCGCCCAAATGTAAGATTCCCCAAAGTGCATGTTTGTCGTAGCTAACCGGCCCTACGTCCACATTCTGTTAGGAGAAACCGAGATCTTTAATCCATTTGATGTGCCCGTAATCTACAGCCTTGGTCTTTGTCACTGAAGTTGTATATGTTTGGCTTGAGACACCACCACTTAGATACGCAAGGTCGTTGTTGGTGAAGTGATCAAAAGGAATGACTTGACGACCTTAAGAATTAGGTTTCAATGGTAATGGCTTGTGCAGATCATGTGGATATTGCTGACCTTCGGGGTTGTTCCAGTCTAATTGATCAGTGGTTGCCTTGTAGACTTCTTCAAAGAAATATTCTAGCTCCACCAGACTCTTGCATAATCCTTTCATCAGTTCGAATGTTGGACCAACTAATAATTATGGAGTCAGAGTATTCCCCAACTTTTGTTAAGCCTTATTCATTTACGAATGCTGAGAGTCTAGAAGGAGTTGATCCATCAGCTCATTAAACGAATCGATGTGGTTAAATCTTCTTTAGAGCCCAAAGTGCTTAGCCAAGGTTGAACAGGTCCATGAGCAGCAGTCAAAGTCTTGTTCCAATTACGATCGGGAGTAGGAGGTTTTGCCGGGTTTTGAAACTAATCAGGAAGCTGAGAGGTCTCTTCATCAGGTTTATCTTTACTGTCTCCTGTTACAAACTCCTGATGTACGGGTTCTTCCAAATCTTCGACAGTGTGCATTGGCTACTCTGATTGAACAGACTTGTCAGCAGACTCGTGATGAGATTTGGACCCTTCAGTAGACTTGCCAATTGTCTTGGAGGTCTTTTCCTTTGGTACACTAGTTCATTCTGGTTCTTTTCCAGCTCTTCTTCTCTTGGACCCCCGGTTTGATCCAGCAGAGGGTTCTTCATCTTTATCCTTATCATCTCGACGTCTTTTAAACGAGACAGTATCTCCATACGTTTCAAGTATGAGTTTATCACTTTCGTAGGCGGCAACCAATGCTTTGTAGAGATTCTTCTGTTCATTAGATCTGTGGATTGACTTATTGCTTTCCATCTTATCTATGAGAATCTTCTTTAGCTCAAGTTCAGAAAGGTTGGCGGCTATAGCATGAGATGTCTTAGATTCATTAGATGAACGAGTTAGAACCTCTGCTTCGAGTTGTTCATTTACAGTCTTCTCAATTTTTGGCAAAATCTTGGAGACTTGTACCTTAACTTGTTCTTTGACTTGCTCCTTGATTATTTTCTTTATGTTGTCATCAAGTTTATTGATGAAGTCTTCATTGTCAGCTTGAGCTTCATCTCTGAGTCTGTCTGACGGTAATTAACAGTGTTTTGACGCGTCAATCACTAGTGCAGGTAACAATGTCAACAATACCAGGAAATTGAAGAAATTTTATGTAGCAAATTACGTTTCAGTTTGCTTGAATTTCTGAGAAGTTGTTTTCAAAAGTTTTTAGTCTATGGTCAAACCCGAATAAAGAACTAAAGTTTGGAAGATTTTGTAGGGAGGAACTTAGAACAGTTTTTGGTATGGGAACTGGTGTTTGTTGCAGATGTGAAATGAGAGGAGTAGGTGGTGGAGGAAGAGTTGTTGCAGACAAAAGAGATGGTTCAGCAATAGTAGTAACTGGAACATCTACCAGTGAAGTTGACTTAGTGTTAAGATTAAATATAAAGTCAATACATGTATCAGGATTGAGGTTGAGCATGTTAGAAACGAGCCAGATGACACAGAAGAACTCTGTTGTTGACTTTCAGGATTGACCGGAGTTATGATCACATGAGTGTCTTCTATTACTTGAGTAGTTTGAATGATAGTGCGTGGAGCATCTGTCATTTCAGTATCTCTTCCCTCCAGATTGACGTTCACGTCCCTGTATAATTCATTCGCTTCGTCCTCTTCATTTATCTCTACTTCATCCAGTTCTTCTCCCTCAACATTCGCACCTTGAATTTCTTCATCACTTTCTTCATCATCAATGGATTCAACGTGAGAAGGTGTCTATCTACTTCTTTATTTTCTTCATCATGAGTGGAAAACTTGGGATGAACAAAGTCATCACCATCGTTGTCTGAATCAGTCTGCTCATTATCATCATCTTGACCTTCATGATCTTGTCCATCATCATCATCATCATCATTGTCATCATTTTCATTATCAGTATTGTCATCATTTTGATCATCATCATCGTTGTCATCATCGTCTTGATTATCAGCATCGTCATCATCATCACCACTCATTGCTACTTCATCATCATCATGCCTCGTTCACATAGACTTCTAGAGATTTTCTCACATCAGATGCAATGCGGTACATTTCGGAACCCTTAGTCTATCACCAGTACTTTCAACTGTACCTGAAACCGCTGGCGAAGAGCTGTAAGTTTGTATCCAGGCTTCTCTTTGTGGCCAACTCCATTTGTTCAGCTTCTATTAAAGCAACCTCATATATCACTGTTAGACCTTTAGCTTTAGACGTCTTTGCAAGTTGCTTCTTCTTGGCACGTTTAGCCACCTTTACTAAAGTCTTGAGTCTTTTGCCTTTAGTAGTTGGAGGATTCTTTGTCTTATCAGATGCAGTTTTCTTCTTCTTGACACTTGCTTTTGTTTTAGGAGGTTCAGCTCTTGAAGCAATTGCATAGTACTCTTTGTAGGATTCGGAATCTTTGATGGTTTCATTTGTCAATTCATCAGGCAAAATGGCACCATATAAGCTGTGTGTCCCTCAATGCTGAGTCAACCTTTAATATCGGGAGAACATTGGGTCATCCCTAGCAAAGTGCCAATTTACCCTATTTCTTCTTGAAATTGATGAATCCTTAGTCATGAAGAAGTTGACGATGACCATGGTGAAGCGAGGTTAGTACATCTCATTACTCCTCTTGACATTCTTGTTCTCTACTTGATAAACGAAGTCCTCCCATAGAAGGTAGGCATAGTCTACATTCTTCTTATGGTACATGCCCCAAAGGATTTCAGCTTGAGATAGTCAAAGACTGTCATATCTAGTACTTTTACCACTCAGACATTTGTTGAGGATCGCAGCAAATAATCTCCAGGGTTGATGCGGCTTGTTGACATTGACATCGGTTATCACCTTTATATCTTTACTATGACCAAGATCTATGAGAAACGTAAGGATTTCTTCTTTAAATGGTAGTTCCTCGAATTGTTAATCATGGAGTTTAGGGCATATTTGAAGCATTTCTCTGAAGTACTCAAGATTCACAATATATTCCTTATTGTTCATCTTGAAACGAATTAGTGTGTGAACTGTAGCATGACCCCGAAACTCCTTGCATGTATATTTCTCCGATATCTGTTGTGATCTAGAATCCTTGTAAAAGTGGAGTGAGTATTCAAACATCAACGACAACCACTTGAAGAGTTGCTTCTTTGAGAGCTTGAGGTTCTGAGCTAGCCGGAAGATTACTTTTTTATATAGCCAATCTTGAGTCGGTTGGCAGGACGACAAAAGCGTCATCCAAGTGAAAATTGTTGATCACTTGTGATGTCCATGTTCTGCTTAAGAAACATTCAATACATTTTTTATATAAAACCAATTATATATAACTATATAGACCATTTTAATGTAAAACCGGTTTAAGTTTTAACATGATTGCGAAAATTTTCTTTAAGTAATTAGAACCACTAAGACTTTTAGCACTTGAAAAGAATCTATTCCTCAGAATGGCACTTAGAATAGACTTATAGCAAGAGGGATTAAGGCAACGACTTTGACAATTTAGGAATCATGGTCTGTCTAACTAGTGGAGAATTTAGACATCCTAAGTCGTATTTTAGTTAACCTTGATTTGACCTTGTTTTTAAGATAATTTTTAACTCAATTAGATACCTTAAATTTAACCAATTTAAATAGCTGCTAATTAAGTTTTTAAATTTGGCTCCCTTCGGATTTTAAATTTTGATCTTAAGTGTTTTTGGTCTAAATCTATTAGATCCCGGTTTTAAAGATTTCACAAGATCAGTTCCTTAATGAGAAAACCTAGATCGGGTCCTTAAACAAAATAACTAGATCGGGTCCTTGATGAGAAAACCTAGATCGGTTCCTTAAGAACGATAACTAGATCGGGTCCTTAATAAGAATTCCTAAATTGGGTCATAAATCAAATCTACTAGATCGGTCTACCAGGGACATAACTAGATCGTTCCTCAAGCGACTTGACTAGATCGGTTCCTTAAGGGAACAATGTCTAGAATCGGGACCTAAAAAATAACTACGTCGGGTTCTTAAGAATATGACTAGATCGGTCCTCAACTGTTGTGATTAGTTCGGTTCCCAAAGAGACTTGATTAGATCGGTTCCCAAAGAGACTTGATTAGATCGGTTCCCAAAGGGAAACGACGAGTTCGGGTCTCAAATGTTATAACTAGATCGGTTCCTAAAGGGACTCGACTAGATCGGTTCCCAAAGGAAAACGACTAGTTTGGGTTCTCTCAAAAAATTCACAAACACGATTTTGTTGCAAACGAGTTAATCATTTATATCATTTTTAACTGTTTAGCAACATTTATAAGCACTTGTAATCATGGAATCACTACACTAGCAACAACAAAAAGGCACACACGATCAAACCAAGCAAGAACACAAACAATTCTTCAAGATTATACACGTTAAGATCTTCGAATACATTCAAGAGATCATAAACTTCATTCCTAATACTTTACCCACTAACAATAAACATCCTAATCAAAAGCCCCAAATAGACGAACACAAAATCAACCATAAATCATCCATATGTTAATGATAAACAAAACTGAATTAAACGAGTGATTATTACACCTAAACAAACAAAATCCCTCAATCAATTAAAGTTTTTACAGAGTTTTGATTTTGAGGAACCCTAAATTAATTTTTTGGGTTTTCAACTTCAAATCAGTGTTAAATCTTTAATTCTTTGAGATGTTGAGGTTGTTAAGATGTGATGAAACACTTATCTCTATACCGTAAATGCATGCAATCACCTCAAAATGGATATTTGGAATGGCGATTCACAAACAAAAAGGGTTGGGAGGGAAAAGGAATTGTAATGCGAGTGTTGTGTACAAGGAACGGGGTGGGTGGGGTGATATTAAATTAGTTTGGTTTTTGTCACTTTCACCCCCCCCCCCCAAGTTACATACTTCATTTAATTTTTTACTAATAAGCAATTATAGTTTAACAATTGGAACAAATAGCCCCTTAATGTTTTAACTAGCATACCTAATCACTTAAATTCACACAATTACTCCCTAATATCATAAACACACTAGCATAGAAGGCACACATAAGCTCAACTATAATTTAACTTTCCCTTAAGAATGATATTACGTAAATAAGGTTTAAAATCTTTTTCTTTTGAGCACATTATTAATTAATGAAAATAAGATATTTGGACATTTTCTCCCTCCCCCACTACCAATGTCCCGTTTTTCTATTTTATAATGAGTTTGTAGTCGTGTTTGAGTGCCATATGTCTCTTGAAAAAGCCAATTGCTTATGACTTAATGTTTTATTTTGAAAATCAAACACCATGAAATAAGATTTCTCTTATTTTAACACATAAGTGCACTGACACGTACACTCATCTGAATATAAGAAGCACGGGTTGTGCTGCAAAGTAAACACAAGCCTTTGCATGGTTATAAAGTAGACCATGCCCGAGAATAAATTCCCGTTGAGAGGTCAACTTTCCTTTTTGAACCGGAATACTGTGCCTTAAGATGATGACCGGGTTTGCTATCGGAATAAAAAGCAAGCCATTTTTTTGCATGTTTTTGAAAACATGTCGAACTTCTTCTCGAACTTCATTATAGTCCCTAGTATCAATTATTGAATGACATTTCTCAAACCGTAAATGTTATCGATTTTTCCAGAAGACAGCCATTATACCTCTTTTTATATTTCTCATTTTTAATTTTTTCTTTGGTTTTAATATATTTTTAAATTCTTGTAGTATTTTGTTTTATAAAAAATTTGAAGAATAAAAAAATCTTTTTGTGTTTTTATATGGATTATTTTAAATATATACATATTTATACATGAAATCAGAATAAAGGAACCTAGACCAGTTCTTATTCCTGCTTCATCTGCCAACTGTTTTAGTGTCTCAGGCGTAAAACTTCGCATTCCCAGCTTGCTGATAAGAAATTCAATTCTTTCTTTACATAGGGCTTTAGTGAAGATGTTCGCTAGTTGATACTCCGTGTTGACAAAGTAAAGCTCTACTATTCCATTCTCCACTTGCTCTTTGATGAAGTGGAATCTAATGTCAATATGCTTTGATCGAGAATGTTAAACATTGTTGCAGCATAAGGCAATAGCGCTTTTGTTATCACAGTACATTGGAATTTTATTGAATCAAAGGCCATAGTCGGTAAGCTGTGATCTCATCCAAAGGATTTGAGCACAACAGCCAGACATAGCAATATATTCAGCTTCCGTACTGGATATCGCAGCATTTTTTTGCCTTTTTGATGACCAACTAATAAGTCTGTCTCCTAATAATTGCATACATCCAGAAGTACTTCGTCTAGTATCTTGGCAACCCACGTGATCAGCGTCTGCATAAGTTGTTAGAGCGATAGAAGAATCATTTGGATACCAGAGTCCCTGATTTACAATTCCTCATAGGTATTTAAAGATTCTTTTTACAGCATGGAGATGCTTTTCAATAGGCTTTGCCTGATACCAGGCACACATGCATACAACAAATGTTAGGTCTGGTCTACTGGCTGTAAGATACATAAGGGTGCCAATCATTCCACGATAGTGTGTAGGATCTACGGCTTTCCCTTGTGTATCTTCATCCAGTTTGGATTTCTCCACCATGGGAGTATCCACGGGGTCACTAGATTCCATACCATATTTCTTTAAAGATTCTAGAGCATATTTAGACTGGTTTAAAAAGATGCCTCTGGGACTTTGTGAAATCTGTAGTCCTAGAAAAAATGATATTTTGCCCATCATCGACATCTTAAACTTTGAACACATTATTTTTGAAAATTGGTCACATAATTCAGGTGTAGTAGACGCAAAGATTATATCATCAACATAGATTTGTACCAGGAGAATATCTTTGCCTTGTCTTCTGATGAACAATGTGGGATCCACGGTTCCTTTAGAGAATTCCTGAGAGAGTAGAAACTTCGACAATAGATCGTACCACGCGCGAGGAGCTTGTTTCAACCCATAGAGAGCCTTCTTAAGCTTGTACACATGATTCAGATTGTCTTGATCCACAAACCCGTCCGGTTGACTGACATAAACTTCTTCGCGCATAATACTGTTTAAGAATGTCGTCTTAACATCCATTTGGTAGACGATCATATTCATGTGAGCAACATATGCGAGAAAAATTCGAATAGCATCGTGTCTAGCCACTAGAGCAAAGGATTCCTCAAAATCAATTCCCTCTTCTTGACGGTAACCACAAGCAACCAATCGAGCCTTAATTCCTCTCATTTCATCAAGTTTTACCTTATAAATCCATTTTAAAGTAATAATCATCACGTTATCTGGATGTGGAACGAGTTCCCAGAGTTCAAGACGATCAAATTCATGTAACTCCTCTTGCATTGCTTCAATCCAACATGCTTGAGTTAAAGCGTCTTTATAGTTCTTTGGTTCAACTGTTGTGAGAAAGGCATCATAGTAACAAAATAAGGCTTGTTCGTAGAGTTGGAGTCTTGTGGAAACAGATCTTTCAAGTTCACCAATGATGTTTTCTAAAGGATGATCCTTGGTCCATTTGTTAACGTGTTCTGAGTTAGGAGTAGCAGTATGCACAACAGTAGGAATAACATCCGAAGAAGATACCTCAGAATCATTTTCTAGAATTGGAATACCTAAGAATGGATCGTTATTCATGTGTGCAATATCTAAGTCATGATTGTCTTCTTCAACATCATTAGGAATGTCAGGAGATTAAGTTTCGGGTGTTGTTTGAGAGTTACTAGGTGATGGCGCATCTTGATCAACAGTTGTTGAGGAAGGTGAGCCGGTTGATGCAGCGGATTCTAGAGCTACTACTTCAGCAATTGGAGCAATGACTTTAGGGGATAGGAAATCAACACTTGTTGGAGGAGTAAGTAATTCATCAAACAGCGGTTGAAACAAAAGATCCTAAATAGTTCTTAAAGGTGGTACAAACAGTGTTGAAGAATGAGGGTTTGGCACGAGTCCTGAACTGATTGTTGCAGGAGTCATTTCATGAAGTGCGGGTCCTGAACTGCTGTGTTCAGAATCCATCACAGTCATCTTATCAAAATCTACATGTATTGTCTTAATGATTCATCTAGTACGTCGGTTGTAAATTCGAAATGCTTTCTTTGTGGGTGCATAGCCAATGAAAATACCAATATCAGCTTTTGGTTGTAACTTGCCCAAGTTCTCACTATCGTTTGTCAGATAACAAAGTGCACCAAATACATAGAAGAATGATAAGTCGGGAAGTTTGTCATGCAAAAGCTCATATGGTGTTTTTCCGTGACAAAGACGTATGACAGAACGATTTTGGGTATAACATGCGGTAGCAACTGCTTCTGCCCATAAGAATAACGAAGCTTTTGCGTAAATCAACATTATGTGAGCAGCTTCAATTAGCGTACGATTACATCTTTCAATGACACCATTTTGCTGTGGAGAGCGAGCAATAAATGTTTCATGAGAGATGTCAACCTTCTCATAATATTCATGAAAAGTTTGATTAACAAATTCAATTCTATTATCTGTTCTGATTCTTCAGACATGCACTTTAAGCCGTACTTGGATCATCTTGAGAAACTTGATTATGAAATCTGGAGCTTCATCTTTTGACCTTAAGCACTTAACCCATGTAAATCGAGAGTAATCATCAACAATTATAAGGATGTACTTCTTTCCATTAACACTTGCAACACGCATTGGTCCACAAAGATCCATGTGCAAAAGATATAGATTTTCTTGATTGGTGTCTTCAGATTTAGGTTTGTGGAGTTTCTTCTTGCTTTTACCCATTGCACATGCAGAACACAGATGGCCCCTTTCAAACTTTAGCTTAGGAAAACCTCAAACAAGACCATGTCTAGCTAAATGGTTGATTGCACCAAAGTTCAGATGAGACAGACGTCGGTGCCATAGCCAGGACTTAGTCTTTGAGGCCTTTGACAAGAGACATATAGGAGAGGACACCATCATATCTCCAAGAGACAGAGTATACAGATTGTTGCCTCGAGATCCAGTCAATAGATCAACACCTTCTAAATTATGAATGAAGCAGGTGTGTTGACAAAAAGCAACTTCAAGGTTCGAATCACAAAATTGTCCAATAGAGAATAAGTTGTGTCCAAGTCCTTCCACATAGTAAACCCTTGACATCGTAACATTCCCAATATGATAATCACCATATCCTAATATCTTTGCCACGTGATCATTTTTGAATTTGATAGTACCCAAAAATTTATTGACGAAATTGGTGAGCTGAGAGCGATCTCCGGTCATATGCTTGGAGCAGCTGGAGTCCAAATACCAGAGAACAATTTGGACGACCTGCATTCATCGAGAGAGGAAGATGGAACATCGGAAATTATGGATCCCCAAGATTGATTGGGTTCCTTTTTGTTAGCAGATACAGATTTAAGAACTTTAGATTTGCTAACAGGAACATTAGTTTTAGATTTCCTAGGTTTCCTTGAGTAAACCAATGTTACGATAGGCTTAGGTGGTTCATTTTCTAGAGCAGTTGGTTTCCTAAGGGGCACTTCAGTAGTTGTGGTAATCCTAGTTAAAGGGCACGCATTTCCTACTATAGTGAAGGTCCAACCAGTAGGTCTCCAGATGTATCCAATATTTGTAAACACCTTTCCTGTTGGTTTCTAAACTTTTCTCTTTGAATTTTTCTTAACAGATTTAGATTTTACACAAGCATTCACATTATTGGTAAAATTAAGAACACACATATCATGATTATCAGAAAGCATGCAACCATTACACTTAACACATTTAATTTCAAAATTCGTATTAAGCTTAGAATGCTGCACATAAACAGTTCCTGTAGGTACAACAACACAGTCTTTATTTTTCAAACTAGATTTAACTTTCCTATGGTGGGCTTCTACTTTATTCTTCTGAGTACTACTTGATGTTTGCTGAATCTTATCTTTCTTTGTATTGCCTGAAGGCTGTGATCTGCTAGCACTAGTAGACAGTTTTACTCTTGTAGAAGACAACATAGGTTTGTTAGAAACTAGATTTGATGTAGAGACTGTATTTGTGATTGTGTTTCCTGAGGATGTGACGGGCTCAGTAAATCTAACTTTTTTGTCTTTGTTCTTTGGGGTCACAGCCACCAATTTTCCATCAGTATTGTTGATACTAGGGCAGGTTTTACTGATGTTTGTAAGCAACTCCTGAATTAGTTAGCATACCTATAGGCAGATTCTAAGGAATGATCTAGTAGGTATTTTGATTTAACCTGTTCAACTAGATCCTTAAGAACGATAGCTTCTTCCTGAGTGTGCTTAATATAGGCAGAGTGAGTAGTCTTTTATTTAACAATTTAGGGGTTATTGGTTCCCCATCAATCTTAAGCATCTCTGGATCATTAGTGTGTTTTGTAACAGCATTATCAACTAGAGCTTTTCCTTTAAGTTTCCTTAAATCATGCTTGAGAGCTGTAATTTCCAAAACTTTTTCCTGAAGACTAGCATTTAAATCAGAGATTTCTACAGACTTTATATTGACTTGATTAATTAAATCATCACATTATTCTTTTGATCGAATACGTGCTGGTTTAATCGAGTCATAAAGTTGCTTATAGGTCTGTTTCAAATGCTCATTCTCAGCAATAAGCTTTGATACCCTATGATCTAATTCAATATTTATTGTTTCAATCTCCTGTAAGTCCTTTTTAATCTTATCCTCATTCATTTTTCCACTTAGAGATTTAATTCTCTTTTTCAACTTCTTTATGACCGTGTCTTTCTCTTGGGAATGAGCTTTCAATTCATTTAATTCAAACAATTGATCAAAACTTAGAGCACTTTGATTTGAAACAGAATTGTCCCTTTGAAAAATTTCCTGATTAAGTTGAGTATCAACTTCTTAAGAGATGCAATGTTTTTCAAGAGTGGTAAAACTTTTGAACAGTTTATCGTAAATCTCTTTTTCAATGAACACCTTTTTGTTGAGAAGCTCAGTCTTAAGTTTTAGACACTTTTCACATTCATGCACATTCACAGAGACATTATCCACAAAAGAATTCATAATTATGTTCACAAAATCTTTGTTAATGACTTGTTCCAAGAGTCGTTCGTTTTTGTTCAAAACTTTATTCATTTTAACGTCAAATGTTTTTGACTCTAAACGATGTTGTTCCACAGCCTGTTAAATTTGATGAAAGACATTTTGGACTTCAGAAAGTTCATCAATCAAATATTGACCGAATGTATTAAATAAGTCCTTCAGAGCTTTTACAAATGGAATTATTTCATCCCTAAAACAAGCTTTTGTATGTTCGAACCCCCACGACCCCTCAGTGATGGCTGTGGTCGTGGTTCTTTCTTTGACAACCACGTCAAAACCAGCAAGATGGTGTTTAAGTTTCTTCAAACTCGTATTAACCATGCTGACTTTAGGAAGTTCTTTTGGAACCTCAACTTTGGTGGGTCTACTAGAAAGAGTGGGATCTGGAGAATTCACAGAATTCTGAGACCAAAAGGCTTGTTCAGCAGATAATTATGTTTGTGGAACAAATCGTGTTTCAAAATCTTGAGAAAGTTGGTTAAGAACAACATAATCGACTGGTGTAGTATTGACTTTCTTTTCTAACATCATAGGATCCTGTTGTTTTAGAAGCATATTTGAATGACTCTTTTCAGCAAGCATTAGGGTCTTTTCGGAGTCAGAAATCACAATAGCACTCGTATTCTTAATGACATTACCATCATAAAGCTTTGGTTCCAACTACTAAGCTTTCTTCAGATAGAAAGGATTTTTAAAACCTAGAGCCTCTTTAGTGGTATGATCATAGAAAAACTGAGATTTCGTCAACATCTGAACAGTTTGTGCAAATTGATCTCTTTTGAAAACAATATTATCTAGCTGTTTGATCTTCTTTTCTAACGCAATCTCTCTATCGATGTTCCTAGATTCTTCTTTCTTAAAATCATTTTTGAGAAGAGTAACTGTTTGCATTAAAGATTCCTTTTCTTTTAAATGTTCAAAAAGAGCTTGTTTAAGACGATCAATCTCTACAGACTGTGCACTTGAATATGATACATTATCATTACTCCTTAAGTCAATTAACTACTTAGATTTTCAGTTGTTCAATCACAGATAATATCAGTGCATCTTGTTGTGCAAAAGAGTTATAATTTTGAACAGTTGCCTGTTGTGATTCAATCACATACTGAGAATAAGGAATGATATTGCTATCACTAGTTATTTCAGTCTCTAAATGGTTCACAACATTCGACTGTTTAAAAGACGACCTCGCCTGCACAGCTTGATTAATCATATTATTATTCACATTATCAAGATTGTGTACCTCAACAAGAGCATCTGAACCATAATGAGATAAATTCGCCATGAGAGCAACTTTGGCAGTGTTAAGTTCATCATAATTAGAGTCATATGCATCTAAATCATTGGCTTGATAAGCAGCATTATGGGTAATGACAGTCTGTGTGCTTGACCTTCTGCAATTCCTGGATGTGCCAAAAATGCTAGTTCCTCCAAATGTAGAATTTGACCGAATTCTTGGATCTGCCAAAAATGCAAGTTCATCCTCATGTAGAATTTGACCACTTGCTTAAGCTTGTACCAACAACACTTTATCCTTAAACCAAGAATTATCCCGTTTTCTTTTAGGTTTAGTGCACTGTTTGGACATATGGCCTTCCCTATGCAGTTGTAACAGATAACAGTCCTTTGTTTCCCAGAATTGCTTCTACTTGCTTCTGGAGTGTATGTCCTTGTAGTACCCGCAGCTAACGACATTTGTCTCCCCTAAATTAGTTGTAATGTAACTTTTCCATTATTAATGGTAGCTTGTTGCTTAGGGTTTGACGAATTCCTCAGCTGATTATTGGTAGTAGGGTATCGGGAAGTGACAACAGCAATCAAGAAAGACATCATGTGATTGATGGCATCAATGAGATCATCACCTTTCTGGAACACTAGAATAATTAGACCTGAGTCTGGTTGGGAAAATTTAGATTGTTGGTTAACTGTGGGAGCATATTCTAATTGAAGGATGGATGATGATGGAGAATAAACGTTGTGGTAAATTGATGATTGATAATCATTGGATGGACAAGTGATTGAAATAGGTGTTGATGATTGATGAGTTGAGTATTATTGAGACTTATAAGGTGATTCATACTGTGGAGATTGATATGGTGAAACTTGTGGTTGGAATTAAGTGTTTTAGTACGAGTTTTAATGGGTTTGATAAGGAGACTGAGTCATCTGATGGGTTGCAACCAATGCAAGCAGATCTGAGTTGCGTTCATGCAATAAACGAACCTCATTTGCATGAAATTCATGTTGTCCCAAATAAGCATAAAGCTGATCAATGTTAGTTGTGTGCAAATCCCGAACCAGTTTGACATCAGTCTCAAATTTGCTCCACTCAGGAGGAAGAGTATTCAAAAACATTGTGTTCACTTGAAATTGTTCCAGTTTCATGTTGTAGATGTTCATGTCATTGAGTAGCAGTGAAAATCTCAAGTAGAATTCACGTAGTGTTTCCCCCTTCTTATAAGCAAACTTATTAAATTCATCATAAAGCTTACACTCCCTTTCCTGTTTTGTCAATGAAGTTCCTTGCATGAGAAGTTGAATTCTTTCCCAAAGTTCCTTGGCGACTTTATGATTGCTAACCAATGCATAGACCTCAGGTGGTAGTCCTTGGAGAATGATATTTGTTGCCTTGATATCACAATCAGCTTGAATTGCTTCCGTAGCAGATAACTCAGAATATTTCTTTGGTCTTGTCACTCCATTTTCCTCAATTGAAGGCCAGATGAGTGGACCATTCTCAACGGATTCAAGGATCATTCGTCCATGTTGTCTATTCATCATGTATAGCTCCATTCTGCTTTTCCAAGAATCGTACATATCCTTTTCCAACATAGGTGGACGATTGTCAGCACCCGAAAGAATCGCTTTGTCAGCAAGAGTCGTCATTGAGAAATATGTATGTTAAAAGATTACTTGTTTGATCGGACGGTGGTAGAAAGAAATTGTGTTTAAATAAGTTGTCTTTTAAGTGATTTAAGTCTTGAAACTACACGGGATTTTACAATTCTTGACAAAACCGGGAAAGACACGTAAATGTTTCACGGGATTTTACAAGTCAAAGAAATAAACCGTATAATTTTAGAAATTTGAGTTGTTCGACTTGAGTTGTTCGACTCAGGTTGTTCGACTTGGGTTGTTCGACTCAGGTTGTTCGACTTGAGTTGTTCGACTCAGGTTGTTCGACTTGGGTTGTTCGACTCAGGTTGTTCGACTTGAGTTGTTCGACTCAGGTTGTTCGACTTGGGTTGTTCGACTCAGGTTGTTCGACTTGAGTTGTTCGACTCAGGTTGTTCGACTTGGGTTGTTCGACTCAGGTTGTTCGACTTGAGTTGTTCGACTCAGGTTGTTCGACTTGGGTTGTTCGACTCAGGTTGTTCGACTTGAGTTGTTCGACTCAGGTTGTTCGACTTGGGTTGTTCGACTCAGGTTGTTCGACTTGAGTTGTTCGACTCAGGTTGTTCGACTTGGGTTGTTCGACTCAGGTTGTTCGACTTGAGTTGTTCGACTCAGGTTGTTTGACTTGGGTTGTTCGACTTCAACAGTGACGAAACTCAAAATCTCAAAAACACAAAAAGACACTTTTTTGATCGGTTTTTTGCAAAAAATCTTGTACAACTAGTATTACCAACCCTATAGGAACAAGAAAAATAAAAACTTTAAGGTTTTTAAGCCGAAAATTTTAAAATCCAGATTTTGTTCTTTGTAAAGGTTTTTGAACACAAAAGTGAAAAAAATGTTATTTTTCTAGTTTTAAAGCTTGTACACCTATATCTTAAAGATACTAGATCAAATTTACCAAGGTAAATGATCTTTTAGTATCCACAATAGCTTCGAAAAAAATAAAGAGAGAGGACGCATCTTGCAAGAAACCCACGAACAAAAAAAAACTTAAACACAAAAACTAAACACACAACTCCATGGCTCTTGATACCAATTGTAGACTAATCTAATAACATACTAGATGTGAGGGTAGAGAGAGAGTGGGTTGGATGAACACTTAAAGAGAGAAAGAACATAAAAGAGAGAACTTTGTTAATGTGTGAAAAATGAACAACCAACCACCTCTCCAAGGCATGGAGAGGTGTTTATATACTTACAATGGATGGTGGGCTTGGGCTTGCATGGGTTTATCCATGGGCCTTTAGCTAACTAATTATGTATGTTTCCAAAAATTACTTAACGAGCTAACGACTAGAAGCGACCGACACTTTCCTAGGAATTTCGTATTCCTAACATATATCATTTTATCAATGAACATGTTGAAAACGGTATAATTGAATTGTATTTTGTCAGAACTGAATACCAATTAGCTGACATGTTTACTAAAGCCTTACCCGAATATAGGTTTCAGTATCTTGTCAGACGAATTGGTATGAGATGTTTGACTCTAGCAGAACTGGAGGTTCTGGTAAATGAACTTGCTTGATATATTCTTCAAACATCAACTTGTAAATATTTTTAAGAAAAGAAAAATTAAAAAAA
The DNA here is from genome assembly GCA_026074375.1 of Tanacetum coccineum. Classification (NCBI taxonomy): domain Eukaryota; kingdom Viridiplantae; phylum Streptophyta; class Magnoliopsida; order Asterales; family Asteraceae; genus Tanacetum; species Tanacetum coccineum. The sequence continues at coordinate 40,369 of BQNB010014339.1, forward strand.
TATAAAACCTATAAAACCAAATACAAAACTTTAAAATTTCAAAAAGAAAATACAAAATAAGAAAATCAAAAATTTCCAAAAACAATCTTCTCGACATGTCTCTTGGAATCGATAACATTTACGTACCTAGAAATCTTGATTAACGTCAACACGGACGTGTAAATGAAGTTCGGGCAAGAGTTTCAAATGCTTTCAAAACATGTCATTTCTATTTTTCTTTATGACTTGTAATTGCTCTCAGATTGCAACTCGGACCTGAACGACAAAGAAGAGTGTACGTTTCAGTGCGTTTATCCTTAGCGTTAGAAGAGAAGTCTTCTAACATAATGTTTTTCAAAATGTTGAACACAATTTTTCAAGAATTTCTTAATGACAATTCAAATCTTTCAAAATTGTGTGTTCAATACTCCATCCCTCATAAAGTTTTACAAGATAATTCTTCTACATTTGGTGTCATTTTTAAAATGAGTCAATTGTTGAGGGGGATTTTTTTTAAAAACAAATGTTTTAATATTTTTGGATACTATTCTTGAATTCTTTCGGTATTCAAAGCATTTACACTAATCTTAATACAAAAAATAGTAATAATAATGACTACTTAGTAGATTGTATGTTATAAGATGATCTAGTGTCTGAGCATAAGTTTTCAAGAATTCTTCAATGACATTTCATAATCTTTTAAAATTGTGTGCTAAACACTACCTCACCCTCAATTATATATCTTTTTTACAACTTGGTATCATTGTTTTTAGTGTCAAACATATGTAAAATTGAGGAGGAGAAAGAAGAAAAAGTTCCACAAAATTCATGCTGGAACATTTTCTACCCACAAAATTTTCATGACAAATTTTAAATCACATGGTATTTCAAACACTAAGTGAATTATTATTTAAAATAAGGGGAGAAATGTAATTAAAATGTGATCTTGAAAATAATAAGTGATCTAAACGACTCAAAGTGCTATATACTCTTCGAAAAAGGTTTTATGGTTAGGATCTTATACCCAACCACATCTTAATTCATAGCGATTCTGAAGTCATAAGGTGATTAGGTTAGGTATTAGTCCTATGATCCAACCAGAATCGGAGGGATCAACCCAAGGACAATCCATATTTAGAAATAGCAGTCCTTAGGTATGATTGGAGATGAATGAGAAACGGGAATAATGCCGACTAAGACATGAGTTAACACTGGAACAATCATAACATGGTGTTAGTAATCACGTCTTGGTAAGCATTGAAAGGGATGAAGAATTAAAAAGTGATGTATGGATAAAAGGTGAAAACAATGTAGCCCTCCACACACATTTAGGCATAAATCAGGTCAATACATAATCTATGAGATTTACAAAGATGAATTCTGGTATTGAAGACAAGACATCATGGACCCAGTGATGCACTACACAACCCTTCCCAGCCATTCATGATTCTCTTAAAAGATTCTTGTCTCATTTGTTACAGAGATACACACGACTTCTATTGACTTTCTCACTCCTAGTTAGTTGATATTAAATATGTGGTAGTTTGCTCCAGCCTCCGAGTACTAAAACCAAAACGCACTAATCGAGTCTAGAGCCAAGAGATCAATAAATAAATCTCATTAGGACACATTCCATGACAAACACTTGTTGAACACCAATAAGTTCACAAGCTGTTAACAAGAGTCCTACGCATTATCCTTGTGATTTTGCCAGAACATTCAAAGTGATGCTCTTTAGTATTCACAGTGACGATTGGAAATCCTTCCAGAGTCAACCTCAAACAGCTCTGCGGTAGGCGACTTGCGAGATTCTATATGAATCAAGCTTGTGTCAACTAGATATCGATTTGGTCCAGTAAATGAATTGACGACTCAATCAGAAAAATAGTAACTATCTGATTCACTCATACCGTGTTGTCTGCTTTGAGCGTTCTGGTATTGAGAACAAGCAAGCATGGTAAATCTAATACATTTGTGTTAGAGGATCTTACGCTTTGAGCTGGAAACCCTGTCAAGGAGATTCTTTGAATCTACCTGATCACAGGTACAATATTTATACTGTAAAACGGTCCTACGGAACCGGAGGTTAATGCAACTGAATCTCGATGAATGACAAAGCCATATTCGTCCATATCTATTGTTTATCACTAACATTCAAATGCAGGTACAAACGACGGTGTTGCAGCCTCATTCCAGCATAGTCGGATTCATAACCACATGCTCATGCTCAAACTACAAAGACATACTATTGGCATCAAGAATCAAGAAAGCTCAAGTTCATACAAAGACAAAGACTTCCGCAAACTCTGATATACAAGATCTTCCTTTAAGATATCAAGTCTATCAAGGGAGATTGTTAGCAAGCTTTCAAGATGATGAATAGTATGAGCATGTTGGTCAAGACACAAGATCGCAAGATGGCAAAGACGACAAAGACAAACAAGGAAAAGATTTAAAGATCTTGGAATCAAAGACGAAGTCGAAAGACAATGACAAAGGCTAAAGATCAAAGATCACACAGCATGAAGGAACAAGCCTACAACATAATAAAGACCAAAGATTCAAGAACTCAACGACAAAGCAATCTCAAGAAGTTCAAGGAAGCAAGATTCAAGATCTCATCTCAGGAATTCGAAGACCACACATTAGGGGAGATTGTTAGCCTCAAAATATGTTTTTGAACATGGAAGCTCAGAATCTGCAGGAAGCCTCGCTTCGGGGGAGATTGTTAGCCTCAAAATATTGAGTCGAACAAGGAAGCTCAGCTACTAATCATGGAAGCTCGGTCTTTACTTAATTATATGTTGTAATAGGCTAGAAAGGGTAAATGGGCTCGTTTATGTAATCTAACTAGTCACATGTATCGGGCTTAAGCCTAATCAAAACCCGAGCCCGGCCCGTGTTAGAAAAGCTAGGCGTCCAACTTAAGGAGTTTAGGTATAAATACCCCTCTCCAAGTGTGAAGAGGGTGTTGGTTCTCATTGTATGCTTACACACTTTGCTTAATCAACCATTCACTTTCTCTCTCCACATCTCTCTATTTTTTCTTATCAATCTTCCCATCTTATTTGTTCTTGATTAATACCATGGTGAAGTGAAGTGATTATTTGGTTCCTAACAAACACCAACTAGGCTTGTATTACGAAACCACAAAAGAATCCAAAACCTTGAAGATATGAAACCCAGACTTATAAAAAAGTCCAAGTAACAAAAGCCTGATACGAAAGCTTAGTATCCGAAAGCATGAAGAGACGAAACCCCAAATTATGTTGTACGAAACCTCTGAATACAAAACTTGGGATACGAAACCTTCAAATAAGAAACTTGAAATTCAAAACCTTCAAGTAGGAAACCCGTGTTATGAAACCTCTAAGTATGTATACGAAACCTAGAAATACGAAACCTCTGAATATGAAACTGTTTGTATCTGTCCTGTGATACGAAACCTGTTGTACGAAACTTGGAAATACGAAACCTCAATTACGAAACCTCTGGATACGAAACTGTGATACGAAACCTTCTATAAGAAACCCGTGATACGAAACCTTGAAGTACGAAACCAAAACCACAATCCTGATACGAAACCCCAAATACGAAACCACAAATATGAAAGCTTCCACACTGATACGAAACCAACGGTTACCGAAAGTTCAACAATACGAAACCGCAACTTTCGTAAATTCTCAATTCCACAGACTTTTGTAAAATCCACAATCTACTACTTTCGTAATTTCCACAATCCACAACTTTTGAAGAAGTATCAATCGAACACAATATAACTCATAGTATTGATTTTTATGATTAAAAGTGATAAAATCTAATTTTTTCTTTTCAAAACCAATAAGTTCTATAATTCGAAACCTCTTAACTGTTTTACGAAAGCTAAATTACTCTATAGAAACGGTTTCCGAAAGTGATATTCAACAATACAAAACCTACAAATCTGTGATACGAAAGTAATTTTCCCGCCTAAAACAGTTTTTGAAAGTCCTTTTGTTCGTTACGAAAGCTATCAAAAACTAATAGCATTCGATCAAAATGAAATCTAAACGTATAATTTTCGTATATAAGCAATTAAACCAACTATTTGACGTATACGAAAGTGTTTTGAAAGCGATTTTAGATCAAAGACACGTAAAATAGTAAATCTAACACCTAAATGATACGAAACTTACACGAAGCATACTTACGAAACCTTTTTGATCAAAATTCACACGATTAAAACACGTTTTGATCCACGAAAACACAATCTAGATCTCTCTCCGGCGATAGATACCACTTGTTATTTGTCATGTTTGCATAGATATCATTAAAGAAGATTAAGAGTAAGAGAGGAGGCTATAGTGTTTACTTTTTACACATTTTCAATTTTTATAAAGAAGGAAAAAGAGAAGGGTGAAGGGATGAGATTATAACTTCAACAACCTTTAAACCTCATATTAATGGGGTATTTATACTAATTGTCCTACCTTCTATTTAGTCTACTTGATCAACATTTACTTAAGTTTGACTAAGTGAGACTCATTACGTTATAAATAATTATAATAATATTAATTATTACAAGATCAATTCATTATTAATAATTAACACTTTTCTAATCCTTACAGAAAGAAACCACAAACCAAGAATATGTACAAAAAAAAAAATCAATCAACATTTATAACATCAAAAGGCCTTGAAATCCATTTATCCCACGCCGCTACTCCTTCGAAGAAAGGAGCAGAAATACAAGCTTTTGAGAGCCGTTAAATTGAAGGGAAGATATCATCGCCATGAACGGAATATGCCTCATCTGGCTTTGCGTCACTTTATATAATCTGTGAGAGTGTAGATTTATTATTTTTTAGTTCTAGATAGGGAGGTAGAGACGTCGTGTAAATTTACGATATGAAATGAAAAAATATGTACCCCGTATGCGACAATGAGAGTTTTATTGCAAACTTGTTAAAAGTAATGTTCATGTGTTATAAGAAAAAACAGGCAAATTGCTACACGTTGTAGTTGTTGAACAATGAAAACTATGTTGGTTATGATTTATTATTGACCTCAATATACAAGATATTACATGAATGAAACCTTAACGGGCCCTAAGCCCACAGACCGGGCTTGGGACTATTTATCCTCTAATACTTCCCCGCAGTCCGAGCGGCGAAATCGCGAAAGCTCGAACCGGAGTAGTAAACTAGAAAAGAAAAAAACAAAACATTAACATAATAAAAGCATAACGTTAGTCGACTGGTAACAAAACCCCACCAACGATCGACTTTAGTCGACTGTTAACAAAACCCTACCAACGATCGACTTTAGTCGACTGTTAACAAAACCCTACCAACGATCGACTTTAGTCGACTGTTAACAAAACTGTACCAACGATCGCCACTTTAAACGACTGGTAACAAAACCATACGAACGATCGAATTTAGTCGACTGGTAACAAAGTAGTACCAACGACCGACTAAAAAAAAGCAAAGCAGTAATTAATAAACCTAAAAATAAAACCAATGTTTTATTTTTCATGGTCGATACAAAACATCTCTTCACATATAAATAGTTCTTATATAAACGACAACTTCCTAGTCAATCAACCTTTATTCAACGGTGGAGAAACTTGCTTCCTCTATTTTCATGGTCGATATCTTCACATCCTAATCGATTGTTTAACACCACCTCAATCATTTATTTTTTTATAATGGATAAAGAGTGGTGACTAGGGTTTGACGGAGTAGCTTAGGAGAGGCGGCTTAATGTAGCCACCTAGGTCTGAGGACCAAACCTGCTCTAATACCATGTTAAACAATGAATAAACCCCCTTTGGTTATGATTTATTATTGACAATTGTATATAGGAGATTACATGAATGAAACTCTAACGGACCCTCAACCCACAGACCGAGCTTGGGCCTATTTATCATCTAATAGTAATCAATAATATTTTCCTTTAAAATATATAAAAGAAATATCATTAATAATCATAATGGTGCATTTGAAAAAAGCCCAGATAACAGACCTACTTGTTTTCAAAATGAGAGGTTGTATGTTTAACTTTTTACGCTTAGGGATCAATTCACGTCTAGCATTTCAATTTTTGTTTCATTAGTTCAACGAGTACAAGACATCTCAAAAAACACGAAAGACGTCATAAGGATCATCAATTCATGTCTTTAAAATTTAACAAACTTATAGTAGTGTCTTTTTGGCGAAAGTAATCAACACACATTATATAATTTGTGAGAGTAAACATTTATTATTTTTTAGTTCGAGATAGGGAGGTAGACACGTTGGGTAAATCTGCGAGAGGAAATGAAAAAAATATGTACCCCGTATGCGATAATGAGAGTTTTATTGCAAACTTGTTAGAAGTAATGTTCATGTGTTACAAGAATAAGTAGGCAAATCGCTACACATTATAGTCAGTAATATTTTCTCTTAAAACATATATGATAACATCAAATGTTTAATACTTTTATATATCAAATTCTCGTGTTTATTGCATTGTTTTATATAGTTTTAATATGAATTTGGTACTTAATCCGTTCATATTTACATGTTCAGGTTAATCAAGGCATTGGAACGAAATGATACAAAAATGGATGCTTCTAGTGATGAAATACTCATGGAGTAATTTACTTATGATTTAGAGTTCTTTATGGGAGGCTCGTGAAAGAATCGAGTGGAGAAACGAAGCCGAAAGTTGAAGAAATGTTCACGAAATATTTCTAGAAATGTGCTTTAGTATTTTGACCCTAACTTCTTCATACGAGCTTATTTTTAGCCGATTCAAGTGGCCATGGAAAGAGGAAAGAGATATCTACAACTTTCGTGTTTTGTGCTAAGTTTGGATCGCAACTGAAAAATCACAATTTAGCAAATTACGACGTAGCTCCACCGGGGCAACTGCGGTGTAGCTATTTTAACTACGGCGTAGTTCTGCACTTACAACTGCGCCGTAGCTAATTCGAAACCTATAAATAGAGGCCGAATTATTCACTATTTAGTATCTTTTTTCCTCTCATCACAAGGGACGACTAGGGCACCATCCTAAGGCGTTTTTCAGCTACCATCCACTACTTTTCAAGGGAAAATTCACTTTAATCATCATCATTATTAGAGTTACATCATGTAAACTTGTATCGAATATTATGTTTATTCGACCAATGTTTTATTCATAATTTTGCTTTTGTAATTTACAAGATGATTGGCTAATCACCTTAAGTGTTAACCTTGTTATGATTTTATTAATGTCGTGATTCTTATATTTTCGTTTAATTATCGTTTTGCATGGATATTCTAGTTGCCTATTGTTAGATCCTCCCGTTTTGGTAGTGCTAAGGCTAGTGTAGGCCCCATTAGCTATTCACTAAGCTTAAGTAGTTGAAGGGTAGTCTATTAGAATATACGAGATAAGACCAAACTATTTTAAGTGTAGGAGTTGCCTAATCCACAGCCTACATTAGACCAAACACTTATAAAGCGCGGAAAATCTTTTTTGGAGGGTTTAGTGTCGAGAAGTGGGATTGTCGACATTCATACAGGTCTTTATAAACTAAAGTAAAGCATTGGCTTTCTATTTTTTGTTTATATATATAAAAAATATCATAGGAGACTAAGACGGATCTAGGAGTGTATTGATCATAACGTTTTTGATCCCAAATCGTTCAAACTTAATATTTCGGCTCCTAAAACTACGTTGACGCAAAAAAATAATCCAAAAAGAGCAACCCAACTTCAGTTTAAGCTATTCGAGAAACGATATCTAAACTCTAAACAAAGTTATACGACGCCTTTGATTTATGCGGGTATTAAACTAGTTACGAAACAAACCAAATACTTTTGAGTTGGATCGAGACACAAATGACATCGTATCATTATTTAATCTTACTCAACTAAAAAGTATTTTTCAGAGTTAGGATCAAATGATAAATAAAATTGAAATGAAAATGATGAAAAGAAACAACAATTGCACATTTCAAACGCACTTACAAAACTAGATGCGTGATCCTTTTAAATTTATTCATCTTATTTAAAATGTGTGGCTAGAAATATATCTCATTATTTTTATTTAATTTTTTTTCTCAATAAATATCTTTTTTTTTTAACGGCGGATTTTATTGAAACAAAGTAACAAGATGCGGGTTTTTAAGCCAATCTACTCAACTAAAAGACTTTTTACATCTATCACACCAATTATCAAATACCAACTAGTAAGCATAACATAACACAACCAACACTGTGTTCTCGAGTATCACTTAAGGAAGCAAAGTAAAGAAAATGAAGTGAAATAAAAAATGTTATATTATCGAGTAGCACTTAACGAAGAAAAGAAAAGAAAAGAAACGAAAAATGACTGAAAAAGGAAAATGATTTGCTATGTTTTCGAGTATCACTTAAAGAAGAAAATGAAAAAAACAAGAAAAAAAATTATCAATTTGAGTGAGACAAACCGAAAACTGAACCGAAAAATCGAGCCGAGCCGAACCGACCATATTCGATTCCGTTTTCGGTTATATATATTTATGAATAAAAGTTCCGATTCGAGTAGGGCTGATCACGGTCCCAAACTCGAACCGGACCGAAAAAAACCGGACCGCACCGAGACCGATTTGTACAAAAACCCCGGACACCGGACTGAATGTGTTCGGTCATCGGTCCGGGTCGGTCCAAGAATGCATAATGGCCGGTTGTACGTAAGATCGAACCGGACCGACACTACAAAAAAAAATCCATTTTTCCACACTTTTAAATAGTGTGGAAAATATTTTGAGTTTATTAACACATATGAATGTGTATAAAAATAGTTACATAAATAATTGTGAACAAATTTTAAAAAAGTAAAAGGTTTTCACGCTTATATGTGTTGCAAATAAAAATCCACACGTTTAAGTGTGGAAAAATTCATAATTTGTCCACACTTTTAAATGTGGACCTCCATTTGTAACACCCAATTAGGGGTGTCAAACGGGTTATCGGGTCGGGTTTGGGGCTTATCAGGTCGGGTCTATCGGGTTTTGAGAAATTAAAAACTAACTCGCAACCCGACCCTATAAGAAATCAGGTTAATCGGGTTCGAGTCTATTGGGTTGCGGGTTATCAGGTTGGGTCTATCGGGTTATCGGGTTACATGTTAATTTTATCTCCGAAATTAACTCAGTTAACATATATTGCATTATAGCATTAACTTATAGTTAGGAGCAAGTGCAACATGGTATTTATACTCTCCTTTGGCAGAATATATAACGAAGGAAACAAACATATTAACAAGTCTAATAAGCGTGGGTTTTGATTTATCTTGTTTCATTTTTACTAGTTGACATTATGAAAACATAGTATGAGAGAGCCAGGTATCGTAACTTGGCAACACCATTTTTTGGGTGCCACATCAGCGCCACATCAGCATAACACCAACACCAACATCACTCCTCTAATCATAACACCAAATAACACCACTCACCTTTTTATTTTCATAAAACCTCCTAAACAATTATTTCATTATTTTAACAAACTAACTATTTCATTCATAATTAAACATACAAATTACATTAAAAAAACACATTACGAAATAAAAAAAATACATTACGAAATTAAAAAAAACATTACGAAAAAAAAACATTACGAAAAAAAATACATTACGAAAAAAAAATACATTACGAAATTAAAAAAAAAAGGGAATCGTCAATCTTTCTTCCTATATGAAGCATACGAGGATTTCGCAGATCCTTCATGTTCCAGACTCCACGGTCTTCCTTGGAGCAATGTGATGGAGTTCGACAAATCAGAACGAGCATCGTGGAACTGTTCCAGTCACAACCCCTCTGATGTCACGACGGAAAAGATGGGTTTTAAGGTGTGGATTCTGCCAACTTAGAGCTTGTCAGTGGATTCCTTACGGTTTTCTAACGCATTTAGACGTGGATAAATATCTTTAAGACATCCTTCATGATTCCAATTTCTGTCCAAAAATTTAATGATATTGCCCATTACACACCTTCTGTTCTTAAGTCGATGATATTCAAAGCCAACTGACCCCAACCTACGAAATGTCTTAACGATAGTATCTAGCTATGAATGACAGCAGTCTTATAAGAAATCGTGTAGTGGGTTAGAGGTTTATTGGGTTGCGGGTTATCAGGTTGGGTCTATCGGGTTATCGGGTTACATGTTAATTTTATCTCCGAAATTAACTCAGTTAACATATATTGCATTATAGAATATATTATAATAGGAGCATGCGCTACTTGGTATTCTATATCTCTTGGCCAGAATAGATAACGAAGGAACAAACATATTAACAAGTCTAATTAGCGTGGTTTGATTTGACGTAGGCGTCTTGTCTCATTTTTCACTGAGTTGACAATATGAAAACATAGTAAGATTGTAGCTAAACTGTACACTTTAATCATATAACCAAATCCAAAGTTTATATAATAAATACATCAGGTATGGAAATTCTACTTACTATTATTTGGCTTAATATACAAAACAAATAGAAAGGCTTATATCAATGTTTAAAACCCGTTTTTTAATCGACACCGGTTTAATACAGGTTCACCGGGTTCACGGTTTCACCGGTTTGAACCGAAGGGTCAGAACTGTTTTTGCATATGTATACTTTTGTCTATTACTGTATAATATGTATAGTTGTGTAATTTCAATAATTTATTCGATTTATTTTTTCATTCGATTTGAACCGATGAAAAAATATTTAAGATCTACCGATAAACTTATTTTAAGTTCTATTTATTTAATTATAGCAAATATTTGCAACAACAATTACTTTAAATCAAGTTATTAACAATCTATATTAAAACTTAGTTTGAGTTATAAGTTAGTTTATAACTTTAATTTATTCATTTATAAGTTTTTAACTAACAATAGTACCTCATCACTTAATTTATCCATTAAAATTAGGAAAAATCCTTGAGAAAAAATTTGTTATATTTTTTTCTGATAAAAGTATGGACCGGCGGGTTTATCAACCGGGTTTTTTTATTTTTTTTTTTATTTTTTTTTTTATTTATTTTTTTTTGTTTTTTATTTTTTTATTTTTTATTGTTTTATAAAAATGGAAAACCCTTATTACCACCTAACCCAATAACACAAACAATTTCTATATATATTTATTAAATTGTTACAACTCTTGTCCACACTATACAATTTATCAATCAAAATCCAAAAAATAATATCACTATTATATCCTATATTTTCAACCAACTAATTATTCTAAAATTTTTTATTATTAAATTTTATCACAATATATCACAAACATACCCCAAATATACCCAAAACTATAAAAACACATAAAAAAAAAAATAAACACATTATACACCACAATATAACCCATCTACTAAAAATATATACTCTTCTCTCAAATCTTAGCTATTTTCCCCAACCCCAAATCCCCCCCCCCCCCCCCCCCCCCCCCCCCAGTCCCCCCTCACCCCCACCCCCCCCCCCCCCCCCCCCCCCCAACCGACCCCCTTGGGGACCGAGCATCGTACGAAATAACGAAATAGGTGCGGGCCTATCGATCGCTTACGGTTCGATTCAGTTTCCAAGATTACGCTGTCCGGTTCGCGATTCGATTTTCGATCATCCTGTTTAGAGTCAAAATACTAATAAAAAACACACCAAATACCGAACAATCCAGTTTACTTGGTGCAGTCTTTCTCATAACAATTCTCGTCCTGTTCGATCCACACACACAAACACACACTTATCAAAACACATCTCAGATTAAACACTGGAAATCACAATCCTAAAAACAAAATCCCAATTTCTTCATCACAAATTCAATTAATCATCAATTTTTCGAAAAATTAGACATTTTTGAGCTTATTTGGTTTTCTAGGGTTTCAAAATTAGGCCTTTTTTGCTTATTGGGAATTAGTCAAATTCATTTTGTAGATTAAGCTCTTATAGACTGTCTTTCATTTCTGTTAGCTTTTGACCTTGTCAATTTCAAGAAATTTTCAGTTTTGATTGCATTTTGTTGTTTGAATTAGCCGTTTTTTGCTCGTTGCGAATCCGCGTTAGGCGTATAGATAATAAATTGCTAAATTGTGTTAATTTGACCGTACAAAGTTGAAATTAGGTGTTTTCTGTTCGTTTGGGTTTTGATTCAATTTCGGTGTTTTTTGTTCGTTGTGAATCTGCGGATAAATTGCGCTAATTTTAAGGCAGAAAGTTGAAAGTTGTGACTTTATTTGATGAATTAGGCGTTTTTGTTCGCGTATGCATAAGTAAGTTATAAGTTGTGTAAAGTTAAGGTGAGAAAGTACAAGTTTTTGTAACATTGAGTTTAGTTTAATTCGCTTATTTTAACAAGTTAGGAACTTAGGATTTTAGCAAAACCGAAAGACGCGTTAAATCTGTTATTCAGAAGTGTAGAATTTTAGTACGAAGGTAATGGCGTCGTATAGGCCGTTTCTTCCACCACCGCCACCTCCACAATCGAATTTCGCCCCGCCACCGCCTCCGTTAGCGAACCACACTTCACTCCCGCCTCCACCTCCCCAACCTAATAATCAATATAGTCAAAATTGGGGGTATCCGCCACAATTTGGAGCGTACCCGACCCCACCGCCCCCACCACCTGAGTCTACGTATCCGCCGCCACCGCCTCCTTCGCAACCCGCACCCCCCGGACAAATGTACTTCCCGTCTTCTCAATTCTCACAGCTTCAACCGCCACCTCCACCCCCTCCCCCGTTGTCTCCCCCGACTTCATCCGTCCCGCCTCCTCCTCCCCCGCCGGCTTCACCTCCTCCACCTGTTCCTATAGATAGTAATAAGGCCAAACCTGAGAAAGCGAAAGATAATCGACACGATGGATATAGAAGGTCGTCTAATGACATGGACAATTCAAAGCGACGTGATCACGCGGGTCCGTCTAGACACCATTCTAAGCCTTCTTTACCGCCTATGCCGACGAAGAAACCGAATGGGCCTATGGGTAGAGTCGAGACCGAAGAAGAACGAAGGGTGCGTAAAAAACGAGAAATGGAGAAGCAAAGGGAACAAGAGAAACAAAGGCGGCAGTTAAAGGAATCGCAGAATAAGCTTTTACAAAAGACCCAAATGGGAATGAAGCCACATGGTTCGGTTAGCGGGTCCCAATTGGGTGATAGGAGGGCGACATCGTTTTTAAGCGGTGAAAGGATTGAAAATCGTTTGAAGAAGCCAACAACGTTTATTTGCAAGCTGAAGTGAGTATAATTCTGTTTATTGTATATTAATTCGTTGCGAGTTATATTTTTACGATCCTGAATGTTTTTTAAACTATTGTAGATTCCGGGACGAGTTACCAGATCCAACATCTCAACCAAAGCTTCTGTCTATAAGGAGAGATAAAGATCGGTATGCCTTCTAGATTGTTTTTAGTGCTATGTGTTCTAGCTTATAACTGATCCTGTGCATAAATTCTGTGTATGAGACTCTAGTATAGATTACTGAAAGTTGATCCTGTAAATGATGGAAGTAGATATGAACTTTATAGCTTTTGGGGTGTTTGGATCAGCTTATTACCCCGGCTTATGGGCTTATTTGAATTTGGAAAAGCTGATAAGTTAACATTTTAGGGCTTATGAGCTTATTTAATTGCGCTTATGGACTTAAGTAAGTCCATAAGCTGAAGTTGGTAAGCTCGTAAGCCCTAAAGTATTAGCTTATTGGCTTTCCAAATTCAAATAGGCTTATAACCTGATGAAATAAGCTCATTCAAAATGTCCTCACTTTAAATAACGGAAGTAGATATGAAGTAAACACTTTGTAGGCTTTTATGAGGCTAAATAGGATGGACCCAGTGGGCATGCATCCACCTATGTTAAGCTGAAAAGCGAGAAGCTCACATTGCAGAATTTAAACCGATGTTTTAAAGCATTAGTCAAATTAAGAACCTGACGGCTGTGAATTGTTATTGACCTATGATGCTATTATTGTGTATTGTGCCAATTAGATAGTGGTAGCTTTTGGTATAAGTTGTTAATGTTTTCATGGAAGAGAGAAAAAAGAAGCGGAATCTGAATGTCATCTTTTGTGAAATCACAAAAAAGAACGTCTCTAATAGTTGTGTGTTGGAGCAATACATGACATGATAGGGTTCATTTGTTGTAATTTTCTTCTTGTATATAGTCCTGTTGTATAGTCTTTTTTTTTTGGGTAGAGCTTTTAATAAAATTTGCCTTGAAAAATTACGTAAAGGTGATATTTCATAAGATTTGAAGAGGATTTCGTGTGATATGCAGAGGATAAAATCTTGATTTTGTTATACCTATTAGTGCTTTTGGATCACGATAACGTAATGGAGAGGTCTAATAACCTCTTACTGGTATGATTGGCCGATGCTTGTCGAGGGAATTGATTCAGTGGTAGAGCCCGAAAATTCGTGTGGCATATCTTAAGAATTCTAGTGCAGTAGTGGGTCGGTGGAATTCATTTGGTATCTATAGGCTGCATAGAGAGACGGGCTATAGAACTTAGCACCCCAATAATTGTCTTGGTTCTTGTGGTGTCACCTTTAAAGTTGGGACGGTTATCTTCATTTGATTTATACTGCTAATGGTTCTTTTGGTGTATATTATGCTAGTATTTTGTTGATGTCTCCTAAGATAGTGTTACTTTAGTTTTTCAAACAACACCACTTGGTTTACATATGAGCTAACGCTTCTCTTGATTCACAGTTTTATTCAGAAGGTAGTTATTTTAATTGAAAATACTGACGAGTTTATTTTTTTAAATTCATCTTCCTCAAAGTACAATTTTGTTATGGAAGAGCACACAATCCCTTGGCACTTAATAGAGCCGAGGCCAAACCAAACGGACCAAAAGGCCCAGCCATATTGGGTCTGATGACCTTGTCTCAACGAAACCTACAAACACCGTATCCATCCCACCAATCATGTGTACGTCTTGAGCATGATTTGCACAAGGGCCTATCAGAAGGTTTATAAATTGATCTAAGTCCAGGCTTAATTGCATTGACCACATCTAAAACCTTAAAGATGAGATGGAGCAAACTATAGTGCCAGTTTGAATAACGTTTAACACTTTAACTGTTAATGCTCTCATCAGTTGAACAATTGTTAGTATAATTCATATTGCTGCAGGGACTATTGCATTTGAGTAATGTTCAACTCTTAATGCTCTCTTCAGTCAAATAACTGTTATTATAATTCACATTGCTGCGGGGTATATTGCATTTTACTTATTAGGGAGCATTAGAAGTTAATATAACTAGAATAGGAGGATGTAATAACTTATGTAGAATTTGCAAAAACCTTTGATATGTATCATTAGTTCGATGTGGCTGTTACTGTTCATTGTTTATCTACTTCGAAGACGTTTGTTGAATTATTGAACAAAATGTCTTTGCGCGCAGAGCTGCTAGATACGCGGTCACTTCACTGGAAAAGGTGCATAAGCCTCAATTGCATGTTGATCCAGACCTTGGGATACCATTGGATCTACTTGATCTTAGTGTATACAAGTAATACCTCCATTATCAATCTTTTTACTTAATTATGTACGTAATGCATGTTGTTAATGGTAATCTAGTGAACTAACTCTTACATCTTCATTCCTTTCTGAATCAGTGCTCCTAAGAATGAAAGGATGTATGTTGATCCCGAAGATGAGATATTGTTGCATGAGGATGTTACTTTGACCCCTATAAAAAACGATGGGCTAAAGAGAAAGGAACGTCCGACAGATAAAGGGATGTCTTGGCTTGTCAAGACACAATACATATCTCCTATAACCACGGATGCAACAAGACAGGTTAACACGAAGCTTGTCTTAAACTCTTAATGTCTTATTTACACAATAGCAGGGTTGGCATTGTGGACCCATTCATATACAAATGGGTTTCAGGTTATGTGTGATTTCTAACAGGTCAAATGGGTTGAGCTAAAACTTCTTAGTGAAAAAACAAAAGGGGTCAGATAGGTTGAGGAGGTCAAACTGGTTGAAAGTTATCTGAAATGTATTGTAATGCATAAAATCTTTTAAATCACTTTGTTAAGATATTTTAAATTATAATTGTAAATATACAATTTTGTGATCACTTATATTATTTTAAACAAAGAAATGCTTGAGGAACCGTACTAAACTGTCACTGTTTTGACCTGTTACCCTGCCTGCATGGACTGTCCATTTTTGCCATCCTACACATGTGCACTTCTGCAAATATGTGTTTGTTTGGTTGAACAAGAAGTAAAATTTTATTAATGCAATTTGCAGTCAACTGAAAAGCAAGCAAAAGAACTACGGGAAAGACGTGGAAGTGCCCTACTGGACAACAGTAGGTATATATCTGTTTTCATGATTCCATCTCTATATGGAAAAATTGCAGAACTGTATTTATAGCTTGACATTTTTTACCAATTTAATCAGGGAAAAGAAAATCAAGGACATACGGGCGTCATTTGAGGCTTGCAAGAAGCGTCCTGTTCATGCCACCAACAAAAAACTGCATCCTGTTGAGATCTTACCATTGTTTCCTGATTTTGATCGGTATTTTCTGAGCTTTTCTATTTATTTACTCTTATAATCTTTTTCTATATATGTTGTCACTCCTCTGTTTCCTGCTTTGTTTTGAATGTAACATTGAAATGCATCTTATGTACTCTTGAAACTGCGTGCATGGTTGTTCATGTAACGTAGCATGCAGATTATGTTGCTTTAGATTAGATACCTTTTGTAGATGGACAAATTTGCAATCACGAATATGAGTAAAATAGTGTAACAAGCGCCGGCATTGAATAGACGTTTTTGTACCTAACTTCCTACTGGTGCAAATATCAAGATCTGTCACTACGCTCTATATTTTAGAGCTGGCAATTGACCTATGAATGCTAAGAGCAACTAGCGGATGCAAAAGTACATTAAGTGTTTGTACTGTAGTTTTAGATGCTTCATTGCAACTGGATATTGTATTTCTATTATTAGGTTATGTCAGGAATATATATTTTAGAGCTTGCTAATTTCCGATTATTTGCAGGTGGGATGACCAGTTTGTTGTTGCAACCTTTGACGGGCCTCCCACAGTGGATTCAGAAAGCTACAATAAAATGGAGAAATCTGTTAGAGATGCCCATGAATCTCAGGTATGATCTTTGACACCATATAATTGCGACCCATTTGTCTATCAATGGGTCGATTCAGGTTGTCTTTATATCTTGAGCCACGTGGATTGCAAGTCGCCCAAAGTGTTTCTTAAGGCATTAAACCTCCTAAATTGATTTTATTCTTCATTCCAGGCTATTATGAAAAGTTTTGTTACAAGCTCCTCGGACACGGCTAAGCCTGATAAGTTTTTGGCCTACATGGTTCCTTCGGTTGGTGAGGTAATCATCAAGATGTATCTGTATTTAGTACAGCGAATCATTGTTTGATTATAGTTTCTGATCATTTGTAGTTATTCATAGTTAATGTTTTTTGGTCTATCTAATGTCTATAATGGGTTTAATAATGTTTTCAGCTATCAAAGGATATTTATGATGAAAGTGAAGATATTTCTTACACGTGGGTTCGCGAATACCATTGGGATGTATGTTCTGGATATTTGAACTATTTAAATTCCAGGGTTTTTGTTTACTGAAATAACGTGTTATTAACATTTCTTGTTTTGAACAGGTCCGCGGTGAGGACGCGGATGATCCTACGAATTTCCTAGTGTCATTTGGCGAATCAGAGGCTCGCTACATGGTAATATATTTACATGGTTCACTCCTCTGTAGAGGTGGCAATTTCTTATTATTCACTAATAAATGCGTTGGTTCGGTATATTTGTAATGGGGACAGGGTCAAACACGTAATATCTAAATGGTTAGCTTAAAAAGAAATTGGTTGAGAGTCGCTTAAGTTATTATTGAAACACTATTATTGTTCTAATCGCACTTGAGATTCAAATTGTTTATAAAAAATATAATTTTTGTTAAAAATGTTTTTCTGCTGCCTCTACGTCATGTAATATTCTTTCTGTGTAGTGATGTCCTTGCTAATTTTCGTTCTCTATTCAGCCTCTGCCAACAAAACTGATGCTAAGGAAAAAGAGAGCCAGGGATGGAAAAGCTAGTGGCGAGGTTGAACATTTCCCTGTTCCTGCAAGTATCACAGTCAGGCAAAGATCTCGCGTTTCAGTTGACATGAAGGAATCCGAGGTACTTGATTTTTTTTGTAAAAATTCTTTATTAACTAATCTCATATGATGTCTCATACCCCGTCTGCTCCTTAAATATATATGCTCACTAAAGTTGGATTTAGATGTGGCAAGATGGGTGCATTGGGTAACATACAATGGGTCAAAACAGGATTGGGTTGAAATGGGTCGTTTTTAGTATGGGCTGAAACAGGTTATTGCTTGCACTGTCCCTTTTTAGGTGTTCGATGAATATTGTGGCTCTTTTTATCAAGTAAAATAGGTTACATGCTAAGTTAGCGTTTGCGTATAAGGCTATATTTAATGTTACAAGCAGATTGGCTATATATGTTGCATAATTTTCAGTACAAGTCGGGCTGGGTTGGCATGAAACGCTTGTTATATTTTATTGTCGTTTTGTAAATTACTGATGGTTTATACTTTTGTACATCAGACATATACTTTGGACGTGTTTGACCCTTTGATGTGTTTCCTTCAAAGTTATTTTTTCAGTTTACTCGTTTGACCTTTAATTTGAAAAAAAACATAACCCAAATCCACCCACTTGTAAGTAGCTGGGTCGAAACTCCCACGTTTAGTTCTGGGTGCACAAGATTCTTCTATCGTCTTTGCTATAATTTTACTGGCAATGCTTGCAGAGCTACGTTGGTTCGAAGGGGAGAAATTCAAATCCTAGATATCACGATAGAATGGACATGGAAGATGATGATCGACATCATAATAGAATGGACGATGATGGTGATATGGACCAATCAAGCGGGGGTGAATATATGTCTGATTGATATCTACGGGTAACCGTGGAAGAGCTAAAGTAACTCCAAAAGGGGTAGTAGAAAACAGAGTATACACAACCCGCAGGTGTGAAGTAATATTCCTTTTTAGTATTGTATGTTATCCATTATCCCCTTTTTGGCCGTTTGCAGTTCCATTATAACACAGTAATTATTTCGAAATCTGTGTACATTATGTAATGCAACTTTAGCAACTTTAGCCAAGTTCTTTATACAAGAAACATGTATTTTTAAAGAGAAGCAAATATTTCTTTATTGATAGACTAGTTTGCTCATATGTTGAAAATTGCATCCATCATTGTATCTCTTTGACTTTATTTATGTTTTGCGCATCCTATGTTTTTTGGAAGTGTCTCGTTAGAGGGTTGCTAGTGGTTGTGGGTTGGGTGAGGTGGTTAACGAGTAAAAATGAGTATTTTTTAGTATGGATAAAAATGGGTTGCTGAGTTAACAGACTTTTAAGTTGAATGTTTCAGTATCCAATCTTATGTTTATTTACATTGGTAAGATGCTCATCACTATCATCTGAATGGAGTGGGTGAACCAAAAATAATGGCCAGATCTGTTACGGGTTTACAAGGAGTTTTATCCGATCTGATTTGAATTGCTATACATCTGTTATGATGCTTGTACATGGATGATTTCATGTTCTTTTGCTAGTAATAGAAGTGCAGTGTGAAGTGAAACACCATATAAGATAGTACTTTCTTTGGGTTACCAACTGGAGTTCTTGCACTTTGTGGTTATCTGCATTCAAATATGCGAGTTGATCTCTAAGACCATGTGTCATGGACACAAGTGAAGGTGAGGTGAAGGTACCCTTCACGTGTGAACACCATGACGGGAGGTAACTTTGGTGCGTGAAGGTGAGGTTTTCCCTTCACCTAATGGAAAAGAAGGAAAAGGTAAAAAAAAGATAAAAAATCGTTTGTGAGTGTGTGGTATGTTTGTATAAAGTGAGTTGTTTTATGTGTTTTGTTAGGTGGTTATTACTACGGTCGTTAAGTGTTGGGCAGGGTCTGGCGACAAGCTGATGTGGTGCGGAGGTAAAGAAATGACCATTACACTATGTCTAAACAAATTATAAAACAATGGAACATAGGTGTAAGCTCATGTCATGTCTATCCTTAATATTTGAAGAGATAAAGGTCATGATGTGACTATAATGCCTTGACATGTCTATCCTGAATATTTGAAGAACTAAATGTGACAGATCACTAATGCAACAAGACCACAAAAGCTTATCTATAGAACAACATCCATATAAAATTACCTTAACTATATAATAATGCATAATTGGACCCATTAACTTTTATAAGACATAACATCAATCTATCTCAATGGAGTAGTAGATCAGATTAATTCTGTGTTTTTAAGTTTTGTTATTAAAGAAAAATTTAAAGAAAAATAAAAAAATATAGAGTAAACAATTTTTTTTAAAGTTGAGAGAAAACACTCTATTTTTAAAATGTTACTCGAGAATATAACATTTTATGTTTCCTTTTTATTTTCTTTCTTTTACTTCATTAACTATAACTCGAGAACACAATGCAAAAGGAATAACTTTAATATATAATCACCAATTTATATATTATGTAGCTTTATATATACGACAAATAATGGGTTAATACACAAAGATGTCACTAAACTTTCAAAGAGTGAGCCTAAGGTACTGAACTTTCATTTTGTTCACTTGCGTTTCAAAAAAAAAAAAATTATAGGAAATATATTGTTCTATAATTTCAATGTTGTCGAAGTGACTTGTACGTATATTAAGTAATATAAAGGTCGTGTTTTTACAAGTTTAATGATGTTTACATATATTTTACAGGTTGAGTGACTTCAGAATGTCATAAGTTAAGTAGATTAAATAAACAAACTTAAAGTTCGATACTAAAAATCGATTTTCTTTAAAGTTTAGTAACACGTTTATGTATAAAAAAAATGAATAATCGACATATGATTAAAAAAACACTAGCCTACAACAAAGTACGTGTCACCTATTATTCTAGTTAGTACAAGTTTTAGCACATTGTGTACTTTATTACAGTAATATTTTTTTTAAGTCAAGCTAATAGTTTGACAAATTTCACGATAAATACATTACAAATATCTCAAATTATTATTTTAGACGTTACTTGAACTCGCAATCTATCGATAGAAAATGTATCATAGACACGATGACGCTGTTGTGGAATAACCGTGAGTCCGAGATAATATCCCACCGATTAGGTAAAAAGTGTTAATGCTTGATCACCACAAATATATCTCATACTAGCTTATTGAAAATTAAACACCACGAAAGAACAAGAGAATGTAACACGAAAACTAATATATTCCTTATTGCTAGAAAAATACTACAAAACTAGAAAGAATTTCTATCACCACAAGATTGATTGCTTGAGTGTGTTTTTGGTGTGATTGAAAACAAAAATCAAACTTTCTATTTTTAGGCTTGAAATGAAAGATCAAATTACCAAGTTGCATACTAGTTGATGAGATCTTGCAAATTTTCCAACTTGCATATATTGAAAATCGTGCATATCTTAAGATTTCATATCTTTCGATATCGTGAGTAAATTGCATAAATTGTCTTCGAACTTTGATAAAATTGCATGTCTTGTCTAAACCTTTTCGAAACTGCACATACCCTCCTTATGGAAACATTTGGGGAATATATCGTTCATGCCTCAAAGATAAATGACTGAAATACCCTTATTCTTTCTTTCTCTTGAAGGGTATTTTAGTCATTTTAACTTTGAGACATGGACGAAATATACCCAAAAGGTTTCTCACAGAGACGATATCTGTAGTTTCGTAAAGGTTTAGACGAAACATGCAAATTCTTCAAAGTTCAGGGACGATTTATGCAATTAACTATATATATAATTATATATATATACTCAAAATCACTAAAAATCATTTATATTCAAAAACTAATCATGACAACAAAGGAAGAACACCAAAACCAATTTATTTTAAACAATGACATCATTTTCCCGGCAATTCTAACTCCAAACCATGATGCCACGTCAGCACTTCAGCTAACTGAAGCAGTCAAGTCCAACAAACAATATCTAGAATCACTACTTCATAAAACTGGTGCTGTTTTATTCAGAGGCTTTGTTGTTGATACTGCAGTTGAGTTTAATGAGACTGTTGAGTGTTTTGGGTACGAGGATTTTGCGTATGGAGCTGGCGGTGCAGGAAGTAGGACGAAGATATGTGAGCGTGTTTATACAGCTAATGAGTCGCCTCCGGAACAAATGATTGGGTTTCATCATGAGTTGTCTCATGTAAGTTATTGTTTTTGTGTGTTTTGAATTAACGAATCTGAGTGACGCATGACTGAATCTCAGTAGATGGTAGCAACAAGGACATAATATAACTGTGTGTTTATAACTGAAATGAATCTGACTCATCAGAGTTATCTCATGTAAGTTATTGTTTTTTTTATGTTTTGAATTAACGAATCTGAGCCACGCATGACTGAATCTTAGTAGATGGTATCAACAAGGACACAATAAAACCATGTGTTTATTACTGAAATGAAGTTGATTGATCATATTTACATCATGAGTTGCCTCATGTAAGTTATTGTTTTAGTCTGTTTTGAATTAACGCATGACCAAATATGAGTACATGGTAGCAACAAGGACATAATAAAACTATGTGTTTATTGCTAAAAGGTAGTATAGATCGGGTGATTTGATGATGTCATCTTTCTATAAGTTCTAAACGCTAACTCTAGTGCCACATCGTTACTTCAGCTAACAGACGCAATTAAAGCTAACCATTGATGTATACAATCACTCCAAATGGATTATAGATCAGTATATCTTCTGTGTAACTAGCTAATAATTAAGCACTAAATCGATAATTTTGTTGTAATTAGTGGAATAGTATTAAGCTTCAAATGGGTCATTTTCCGTATGGTTTGTAGAATAAATAAGCTTTAAATGGGTCATTATATAT